>MU836554.1:0-27150 GCA_029204225.1 Diphasiastrum complanatum | reverse complement strand
AACAACAAGCTGATCGCTTGGAAACCTACATCAGCTCCCTGCAAAATGCCCTAACAACCGCACAGGATCAGGTAGATAAGATAGTGCAAGATGCCAAGCAACAGGTGCAGTTGCTGAAGGGGCAATTACAAATGGCCGAACAAGATCGCACACGGCTTCAAGGAAAATTGGATGCGACCACCCTTGAGCGTGATGCGTATCTGCAAACACAAATACCCGATCATCCGGTCACACCGACAGAGATTGCATATTTGTTCAAGAAAGTGGAAACATACAAAGTGGCCCTTCAGGGATTCCAAGGCCGCTTTGATAGGTTCAAAGGAGCAGCTTCAACCGAGTTGGAAAAGGCAAAAGAGACCATCAACGCCAATGAAAAAGCCGCCGTTCGAGTGTTGGAAGCCGGACCACAAATCCTCGTCCCGGTCATGCCGCAATTTTCCCCTTCACGCCAAGAAGCTGTACAGATGGATACAGGGGATGATTCGAGCATGGACTAGGGGGGAGCTTCAGATCTAGCAGATCAACCGCCAACTATACCGACAGTACAAGCGGGTCCATCCTCATCAAGGACAGGCCATTTATTCAGAAGGCCCATCAGCGTCGAGGACCAGATCCAGACCTTCTTAAAGCAGCATCCACATGAGTCCTCGCGTGGTGGATGGGTTCTCAAATTTAAGACCTCCGAGATCGAGGCCTGCAAAGAATTGGACAAAATACCTGCATTGGGAGAGCAGCCGGCATGGAGAATCACAGTTTTTGAGAAAACTCCGGAATCAATTAGGAGTTACGTCGCCAGCCCTCGCCAGTTGCGGATAGATCCTTATTATGTGCCAATGCCGCAAAGACAAAAATGGAAAGATTTGGGATTGGCTATAGATAAAATCACCATCATACGCCCACTTGGCCAATCATCCACCAGGCTTACAACTGGAATATTTTAGTGGATTTCCACCAGGCCTTACAAGCATATCAGAGAGAGTATGTCCACTCTTCGGATCCAATAGTGCGACAATTGGCAATGTTTGCAAAAGATCTAACTCTGTTGGCGTCAGTGGCAACCAAATGGGATGATTGCCTTCCTACCCTGGCATTTGATCCAAATAGTCGATGGCCTCAGAGCAAATCAAAGATCAGCTGCCGATTGCTCAACTGTATTTCCGTGCGGCTATGATGGGAGGCTCTTGGGAATCCCGCTTCACCTCATGGACAACTTCCAAGTGGATTGCCGGAGCCCACCGTTGTTTCCTGCCGCATAATATGGATTTCAATACTGCACGCCTTGACTTTATGGAGAAGGTGCAGTATCATTTAATTAAGATTCGGCGCGAAGCCAATAAAAGTCCCCAATAACTGCATATTGCAGGTGTCGTGGGACCACCACCAGTTTTGGTGGAGGATACTGTTGGAGGGTTTTCAGATCCCAAGGCAACCCTAACCCTAGTTAATAAGTGAGAGGGATTTGGCACCCTATGTGTGTAAGTCCAGCCCAATGATCACATAGTTATTTGATTAATTAGAATGTTAATAAAAGGACTTTAGGCCTTTTTGCGGGACTTTTAATGTCGCAGGGCCTAAATGTCAAGTTAGTGAATAAAGTTGGGTTTCCCTCCAATTTTGATGGTTCCCACACTTTTTTAAAATTGAATAGAAAGAGAGGCAAGACTGGACCAATAGGATTCAGAGGCCAGGGTCCTCGTCTCTACTATAAAAAGGGACCAACTCGAGTTGTTCCTCATGTTCATTTCCTCATTTCAATAAAGCAAACTGGTTCTCTTTAGAAATGGATTGATGAATGTCCTTGCTCTTTCTCTCTTTTCCTCCATTTCTCATGCTTTCTTTGGTATTTGCTCTCATGGGAACGAACCTACGCGTGACAACTAACTCCGTCTCTTTGATGCTAGATTGACTAGATCTTGAATTCAGGTTAGGCAAGGAAAGAAACCCACTACTCTCTCTCTCTCTCTCTCTCTCTCTCTCTCTCTCTCTCTCTCTCTCTCTCTCTCTCTCTCTCTCTCTCTCTCTCTCTCTCTCTCTCTCTCTCTCTCTCTCTCTCTCTCTCTCTCTCTCTCTCTCTCTCTCTCTCTCTCTCTCTCTCACGATGGTCGTGATGCAGGAGGAGGTCTGCACACGGAGTTCTGGCCTCGAGATTAATCGCGAGAGGAAAGGGAAAAAGGGGGGGGGGGGGGGGGGGGGTCGCATCTAGCAAGCATGGTGGCCCCTTGGCCCCTGTGCCCTCCTGACCACAAGTTTTATTTTTTATTTTTTCTGAAATTTGGCTGCCCGGACGCCACATGTCCAGGCAGCCAATCTTTGTCCCATAAGCATTCATGTGAGACTACGGGGAGGGGATATATAGACAAACTCCCCATAGTCTCACATGTGTGTGTGAGAGGAACGCTGCCCGACGCCACCTGCGGCTTCTCGGCACCACCGTCCGTTGCCCCGGCCCTTGACAAGGCGCTGCCGCCACCTGGCCCGTTGCCCCAGCTCCCGGCAGGGTGCTGGCGCCACCTGGCCCGCTGCCCGGGCGCCCCGACCTGCTGTTGTTGGCCTGCCCGGTGCCCGCCCGCCCTGGCGCCGCCCGGCAAAATCTCGCGCCCGTTGATTTTTTACTGGCACCGCGCGGCTGACACGCGTCAGTCGCGGGGGGGCACCGGGACCAAACCACTCCCACGCGCGGGCCGTGCTCTAAAGCCCCAGCGGGGGGGGGCACTTTATCCATGCAAGAAAAAACAAATAAACGAAAAAACTTCTAGGGTGTGAGTTTGACCATGGAAAAAAAAATTTCTTCTGAATTTTCTGATGCATGAGGGGTCTTCTTGGTCGCATGGTTGGCCATAGTCTACATACGGGTTTTTGGAAATGGTTATACTTCAAGGGTTCTAGGTGAATTTTTTTTTCCTAAGTCAAAAAAACGTAGCTTTGGCTTTATTCCAGCTAGAAGTTTTTTCGGGGGACGAGAAGTTTAAGCAGCCGACATTAGTGGAGTCTTGGATTAACGGGTGGAACAACTATTTTGGTCTGCATGGAGTACCTGAGGAGAAGCGTATTTCTTCGGTATTGATTTTTTTTGGAAGGAAAAGCCATGTCGTGTTGGTGAGACATTGATCCTAAGCCAGTCACTTGGGATGCTTTTTGGGATGTATTCTTGAAACATTTATGACTGTGGATGAAAGGGATTTGTATCGATTTTGTAGAGCTTAAAATGGGATCATGTGACTTGGACACTTACGTCCAAGAGTTCATGGACCTTTTGACTAAAGTGCCACATCTTTAAAAAAAAGTACGCAAAGTGGCAATTTGTGAATGGGTTGCCAACGGACTTTTAGAATGAATGCAAGCGCAATTCTTTGAACTCGTTGGAGGACGCCATTCGGATCGCACGTGGTTACGATCAGACAATGGTAGCTTCTAGGAAACGAGGGCAAGAAAAAAGGCCAAACAAATTTCCGACCATGAAAAAAGTCGGAAAAGTTTTTGATGAGCTTGAAAGTATGGCTTATCAGAAATCCAAATCAGTGAAGAAATCAAAGAAAAAGTCTAAGTCATCAGTCAGAGATGCCTTCATACAGGGACTGTGTTGCAATTGTAGCAAGGCGGGCCATATGGCTAAAGAGTGTCCGTTTTAGAACAAGTCCCCATCCAATCTTACGACAATGGATTTGCCAGCAGGTAAAATGGAAATTGATGTTACTAATAGTACTTGCGAATGTCAATTCAGTACATTGTCTTTTGGTCCTCACAATTTGTTTCGAGTAAGGGGCAAGTTGTTAGGGAAAGATGTGAATGTATTGTTTGATTCAAGCAGTACTCATAATTTTATTAATTCTCAACTTGTGTAGAGACTCTAGGTACCTACCAAGCCAAGTGACCATTGTTATGTGGTTAAGCTTGCGTCAGGTGCAGATACTGAAGTTTTTCAAGTAATGGTTCCAGATTTGGAGCTGGATCTTCAAGGCCATATTGAGAAGATTAATTTCCATGTTCTAAAAAACTTGGGCCAATCGGACGTAATTTTAGGCTATGAGTGGTTCTTTAGTAAATCTAATAGTTTGCAAATTGAATTTAAATAGCATGAATTACAATTCATAGATTCTAGTGGTAAAGTAGTATCCATTTTTGGTGATGATATTGGAACTCAGTTTCCGATGATTACATCGGCAGGTGATGAACGATTGATTTCGTCCATATCTGGGAAAGTTTGTTGTAGTGTTTTTAGATGATATACTCATCTATAGTAAAACACTCAAAGAGCATAAGAAGCATCTTAGGATTGTCTTGAGGATTTTGAGACAGGAGAAGCTTTATGCTAAAGAGTTGAAGTGTGAGTTCTTTAAGAAAGAACTGTTGTATCTTGGTCATGTCAAATCCTGGAAGGGAATTATGATTGATTGGGAAAAGATTAAAACGGTTCTGGATTGGCCAATTCCTAAAATAGTAAGAGAACTTAAATCTTTTTTGGGGTTTACAGTTTTCTTTTGTAGATTCATTTTGGATTATTCGATGATTGTTGCACCTCTTAACAGTGCGTTTAAGGGGATAATTACTCAAAAGGGTAGGCCAAGTCCACCTCTCGTGTGGAATGAGACATTGGATGCAAGTTTTAACAAACTTAAGGAACTAATTGTCTCAGCACCAGTTTTGATCATAGCGGATCTGGACAAAAAAAATTTGGTTAAAGTGGATGCTAGTGATTATGTGGTTGGTGCAATTCTACTACAAGAGGGGACGCCAGTTGCTTTTGAGAGTAAGAAGTTGTCTGATGCACAAACTAGATATACAACTCAAGAAAAAGAACTGTTTGCGGTTGTGCATGCATTGAAGACGTGGAGACAATATTTATATGGTAGTCAATTTATAGTGTGCTCAGATCACCAACCATTAAAGTATTTCTGTAATCAGAAAGACCTTAGAGGTCGAAAGACTCGATGGGCTGAGCTGATGCAAGAATTCGACTTTGATTTGAGATATATTTGTTGCAAACTGTTTTTTTTTTTTTGTGAATGGATTTGTTTCTTTTGAATTTTCTTATGAGGAAGCTTGCAGGATACTAGACACGCAACTGCAGATCACAAAACAGAAATCATTCTAGCAATCAAGATAGCCAAAAACAAGGAGATGCACAAGAGAGAGTAACTATATTATCAGTTTGATTTTTAGAACGATATGATCAATGTCTCATTCATTAGCGGCCTGACACTCTGTTCTTTCGTTGTGTTCTGCTCGTTGGTAGACTTTTATGCACAGCTATTTCGTTTTTCTTTCTTTTTCACTCTACTCTCAAACACTATTCTTTCTCTGTGTCTTTTTCTGTTGATCCAGAATTTCATTGCATTATATTTCCACTGCATGGAGTTTACAAGATAGCTAAACAATGAATTACAAGAGTAGTTAATGCTAATCAACTAGTTAGTTACTCTCTGTTAATGCTAACTGTTTCAGTTGAGCGTGAAGTTCAAAGCTCCACGCCCGTTGAGCCGCCAGCTGACACCACAAAAGATTTTCTTTTGTTTTCTTTTCGTTTCGTGTCGTGTCGTGTCTTTTGGTCTTGCAGACATGTTTGACTTTCGCAAATCATTCGACCTTCGAGTTTCGCTTCGCTTCGTGTCTTAGAGTTTTTGAGATACGTTGACTTTCGTGAATTATTCGCCATTCGACATTCGCTTCACTTCACGTCGCGACAAAGTTGCAAGAGTTCACAATTTTGCTGACTCTCCCTCTTGAACCTTGTAGCTTTGCACATTTTACCCAATTGTCTTTCTTTGCTTTGCAAAGAGTGGCTTGTCGAGTGGTTTCGTGAGCAGATCTGCAATTATGTCTTCAGATTTTATGTACTGGACCTAAAGCTCTCCTTTTGAGATCAAATCTCTAATGTGATGGTACTTCAGAGGTATGTGTTTTGTCTTTGAATGGAATACAGGATCCTGAGACAGACATATGGCACTCTGAGAATCCACCATCATCGTGCATGGCTCTCCTTGTGGTATTCCAATTGCCTCCAGCATCATTTGCAACCAAACTACCTCGTTCACCACCTTTGAAGCTGCGATGTATTCAGCTTCGCAAGAGGATTGAGCTACCAAGGTTTGTTTTTTGCATATCCAGCTGATTGCTGCTCCACACGTTATTGAACATCCTCTAGTTACGGACTTGCTGTCATCTTTCCAGTTTTTTATGTAGACATTACAGTCTAGTTGTATAGAATTGAAGTCTAGAAACTTCAGAAGATTTTTGAGCTTCTTGTACCAAGCTCGTGATGCCTGCTTTAGACCATAAATGCATCTTTGCAACCGACAGACATATTGTCTATTGTCGGGATCTTCAAATCCTTCAAGCTGCTTCATGAAGATTTCTTCCTCTAGATCCGTGGAGAAAGACTGTCTTTACATCAATCTGGTGAATTTCCAAATTGTTTTGTGTAGCGTATGCAATGAGCAGCCGTATGCTTGTCATCTTGACCATTGGTGAATATGTGTCGAAATAATCAACACCATACCTTTGTGTGTAGCCCTTTGCGACAAGCCTTGCTTTGTAACGACCAACAATGCCATCTAATTTCATTTTCTTCTTGTACACCCACTTGCAGTTGACGATCTTTTTGTTTTCTGGAAGTGGCTCTAATGTCCATGCCTCGTTTCACCTCATTGACTCGATCTCCTCTGACATTGCCTGCTTCCAAAATTCTCCCTTTGGACTCTGAACAGCTTCTTGATATGTTGTTGGCTCTTCAGTGAAGCTACAGTACTCAAATTGCATGTCTTCGCTCCACTGAAGGTTGTCAGCGTATCGATCTGGAGGTCTTCTTTGTCTTGTTGACTTTCTGGGTTCGTTTCCTTGCTGTTCGAACGTTTCTTGTTCGTGGAGTTGATTTTCTGCTTCATGCTACTCTGGAGTATGTGGCTCAACATTCTGATTTGACATCTGTCCTCGATCTCCCTCTTGAATTGGCAGCAGTGTGAAGATCTCATGGCCATTCTCATCTTTTAGTCCAGGAAATGTGGACTCATCGAACTTCACATCTCTACTCGAAACAACCTTCTTCGTGGTTGGATTGTAGAGTCTGTACACTTGTGATCTGTTCGAGTACCCGACCATGATTGTTTGCTCTGATTTATCATCGAGCTTGTTTCTTTTTTCTTTTGGAATGTGCTTGTATGTTGCACATTCAAACACACGTACGTATGATAGATCAGGCTTTCTACCTATCCACATCTCGTACGGTGTCTTATTTTTCAGAGTTGTCGATGTTGATTTGTTCTGCAGGTGTACTGCTGTAACTATTGCCTCAGCCCAGAATTGACTTGGCAATCAAACTTGTGCCATCATACATCTGGCTCCTTCGACTAGCGTTATGTTTCTTCTTTCCGCAACAAACAGATCTGATCTTCATTCTCTTTTTCGATCATGCGACATGTATTGTCATAGAATAAAACTCAAATTCCAAGATCTGCCATCTTGGAGACTGATAGCAGATCTTTTTTCAGTGAAGGCACGTAGAGTGCTCCTGGCAGCTCTGCTTGACCTGACAGTGCTCACAATTGTAGAGTCCCGATGCCTTTGACATCGTGTCTGCTCCCATCACCTAGAATCACTACTCTGTTGTCTTTGAGTTCTCTGAAGTCGATCAAGATTCTCTTGTTGCAGGTGATGTGTGATGTTGCTCCTGAATCAATGACTACATCGTAGTCTTGTTCAGTGTAGCTCGTTGAAGCTTCATCAAGTATTGTGAAGGCTTCATCACCTCTATCTACATCTTTGGATGACTCTGCAACAATTGCTTTCTCAGCTTTGTTCTTTCTTTTTGGGTTGAATCTGTAATCGTATGCCCTTCTTCTTGTAGTGCATGCAAGGTATTGCTGGATTGAACCAGCATTTGTTGGCTGTATGGCCTGTTTTATGACAGTGATCACATGAAAAAGATTGTTGATTCGAGGACTTTGTCTTGTCAAATCTGGGTTTGTTCTTGTTCTTCTTCTTTCATTTTGTGAAAAGAGCTTTGTCTTGATGATTGCTTCTTTCTTCTTCATCCCTCATCAGTCTCTCATCAGCGACAAGACTTATTGCTTTGTCAAATGTCATATCTGGTAGACTCAGTTTGAGCATTCTCAACGGTTGATAGGACATAGGTAGAGACTTCATGAAGTACATCAGCTGTTGTGGTGCTAGGACTTGGTGCTCCTGTCCTGATGCAGCGAGTTGAGCGAAGATCATTCTGATCTTCTCAACGTGCTGGTCCAACTGGTTGTCATCCCATCATATAAATTGCAGCTGATTGTGAAGATGCATCACTGAAGCTGCAGTCCTCACTTCGTACTTCTGTTTTAATCTTTCCCATATTGCATGGCTACTTTCATAGTCTTTAATATGCATGAGTAGATCTTCGTTGATGGACGAAACGATGATCGCCATTGCATGCTCATCTTTTCTGATCCATTCAGCTCTCCTTGGGTCTCCCTTTGGAGGCTACACCTCTGTGAGCTCGGTCACCGACCAGATGCCTTCACCTTTTAGAAGTGTTTTGATTTTGAATTTCCAAATCCTGTAGTTTGTGCCATCAAGACTTATTACTATTCTTGCCTGGATCATTGTAGCCATATTTTGTTGCCTAGAAAATCATTGTTCAGATATCAGTAGTGATAACCTGTAAGCTCTGATACCATGTCGCAAACCATTTTTTTTTTTGCAAACGGATTTGTTTCTTTTGAATTTTCTTATGTGGAAGCTTGCAGGATCCTAAACACACAACTACAGATCATAGATAGAAATCATTCTAGCAATCAAAACAGCCGAAAACAAGGAGATGCAAAAGAGAGAGTAACTGTATTATTAGTTTGATTTCTAGAGCAAGATGATCAGTGTCTCGCTCGTTGGCGGCCTGCTGACACTCTACTCTTTCGTTGTGTTCTGCTCGTTGGCAGACTTTCATGCACAGCTATTTCGTGTTTCTTTCTTTTCTGCTCTACTCTCGCACACTATTCTTTCTCTGTGTCTTTTTCTGTTGATCCAAAATTTTGTTTATATCTCCACTACATGGAAATAGCCACTATACCACCTGATCTTGTATCAAACCAGCGAGTCAAAAGTTGTCCATCTGACTCGCCTATCTCCTGACTCGCCATCTGTTCCATCTGACTCACCACTCTCCCAGATATCTCTGATTATCCTCTGTAGCAAGTAGGTAGCTCAACAAGTCAAAAAGTTCTGACTCGCGCTTGCTAACTCGCCCACCAACTGGTACAATTGACATTTAGGACCCTTTTGTATTTTTTTATTATTTTTATTTTTTTTGACTGACTTTTGGATTTGCAATTCTGTCGTTTTGCATCCATCTGAATTTTATTTTGATCCCAATCTGATCTTGATCTGAGTTCATTATCACTTCTGTTATATCTTCATTCAGGTCCCCAATAAAATATAGAAAAGAATCACAAAATTATCTAAGACATAAGAAAAAGATAAAGATAAAAAACAATAGAAAAAAAGGACCAAAAGTAGTCCTACTTTCCATACTATTGTATGCATCTGAGATCTGGTAGGAGATTATCCACCCTGGATCTCCATGAACTCGAGGAATTTGTCCACGTACCGATTGAGATAATCCAAAAACCAGTTGATGTAGATCCACCTCCAACGGACAATCCTAGGCCATTCGTACTCCACGTAGTCCAAAACATTTTCAAGATCGACCTTCCGAGGTTTGATGTCAAGGGAGATCCACGACAATTTCTACAAATCTACACTCAGGTGTGTAGAGTCTACGGAGATGACAACCCACAAGAGCTATTAAGATATTTCAATATGTGTCTAAACGATACTGCAAAAGATTGGTTTTTCAATCTTGAGTAGAACGAACAAGATGATTGGAACATCTTACAAGCTAAATTCATCACTAGATTCAAAACCGCCTGCGTTCTTTCATATCCTTTTCTACACGAATCCGTATAGATAAGAAGAACGAGTCCCTACGCGATCATATTGAATGGATCAAAAGATTGTGTGGTGAATGCGACCCTGATAGCGTCCCAGACCACAACGTCTAGACATGGTTCATGGTAGGACTACCCAAGGAAATCAGACATCAAATGAAATGAAGAGACAAATACGTGTTTTTTCAAGTAGCTTGCACCAATGCCATTAAGAGAGTTGAAGATAGTGAGAGCACTAGTTCCGACTTTGATAATTCCGACCAAGAACAAAGACACACAAAAGAACGAAGAGCCAAACGTAAGGATAAACTTCACAATAATGCTTCTACCTCTGCATCCAATAGCGCCGATACCATCATATCTGCCATAGAGAGGTTGCACACGCAAAGCAACGAGCAGATTAAAAAAGCTCACTACAAACTTTACCATGGTTGTCGCGATCAGAAGTTGAAAGGCATGCAACCAGGACTTACCCATGCTTATCCAAGATGATTAGCATTCTTTTTTTCTTTTCCAACAAGTTATCAGACCTGTAAAATGATGGTCGGTGGCTTATGCACCATCTCCATCAAGTTTGAAGCTATTTTGACTTCTACAAATCAAGAAATCTTCGTTCTCAATCTATACTGCATCTTAGGATCAGTATGAATGCTTCATGGATGTCTATTTAAGACTATTGGTAGAATCAATTTTGGGCTAGAATGAGTGTTTGCACGTTTTTGCATGATTTTGTCGTCTGGAAATGCGCCCTACTACAGATGTTATATCACTATGATCTCGCACGTGTGAAGCCTAGGTGGTAGGCTGATGTGGCTCCCTCACCACCACCATCAGTCACTGATGACCAACCCTCAACTTCAGCGCCATATCCAAATGTGAGGGAAGAGAGAAGACAATACCAGAAAATAAGACACTGGGTACAATAAGCACAAGAGGAGGGAAAAGAGCAAGAACGAGACAATCCCACAGAACCTCCAGTCGGCATCGAAGGGGATTCAAGCAGGCTCACCACTGCGCACTGATCAGAATGATCTAAAGGGCATTCTGCCAACAGTAGTCCAACATACCATACCTCTGGTGGACGGAGCAGTCCCCAAGTGACCCGATACTACCGCTGCAACCCGAATTATACAGAACTGATCAAGCAAGAGTTGCAGAAGCTTATGGACGCAGATTTCATTTACGAAATCGAGCACACGGAATGGGTATCACCAATAGTTATAGTACCCAAGAAGAATGGCAAAATTTGAATCTGTGTGAATCTGAAGGCGCTTAATGCAGTCACCAAAAAGGACCATTTCCCTTTACCATTTACGGAAAGTGTCCTCGATAGAGTAGCTGGTGACGAAGCCTACAGTTTTTTGGACGGCTTCAATGGCTACAACCAGGTGAAAATAGCCCCCCAGGACCAGCACAAGACAGCATTTGCCACGGAATGGGGAACTTATGCCTATAAAGTGATGCCATTTGGACTTTGCAATGCCCCAAGCACTTTCCAACGAGTCATGTAGGCGGCATTCAAAGATTATTTGCAAAAAAATTTGGAAACCTTCTTGGACGATTTGTGCGTGCATGGACCAAATTCAGAATACTTATCCAATTTGGAGAAGGTGCTACAAAAATGTCGCGAATACCAGATCTCCCTGAACCTAGAAAAATGTCAATTCTGGGTAATACATGGCTTGATACTCGGCCATATAGTGTCAAGACATGGGATCGCCACAAATCTATCAAAGATCAGGATCATTATTGACCTACCACCACCGGGGACGATTCGCGAGGTCTACATTTTCATGGGTCATGCTAACTATTATAGGATCTTCATTCTTGATTTTGCGGTACATAATCGTAGCCACAGACTACCTCACCAAATGGGTCGAAGCCAAGGCAGTAAGAGTAGTTGATGCTAGGACCACTGCCAAGTTCCTTAATGAAAATATCATTGTGCGCTTTGGATGCCCGGTGAAACTAGTCAATGATCGCGGAAGCCATTTCATCAACGAGACCATCAAGGTCCTGTTGGAGGAATTCTTCGTGATCCACAGAACCAATACGCCTTATTATCCTCATGGTAATGGGCAAGCAGAATCATCCAATAAGATCTTGTGTAGCGTGCTCACGAAAACAGTTGAAGCTAGCAGATCAGATTGGGAACACAAGTTGCATGCTGTACTGTGGGCATTCAGGACAGCATATAAAGGGAGCACTAATCAAACACCCTTCCAATTGGTATATGGTCAGGATGTTGTGATGCAAGTAGAGTTTTTGGTTCCTTCATTAAGGATTGCCACCGCGCAACGTCTTAATGAGTCCAAATCTCTATAGCTACGTCACAAAGGTTTGCATAAACTCTGTGAAACACACTTACTAGCTGTGCATGCACTGGCAGTTGAAAAGAAAAGATGCAAAGCTTGGCATGATCGCAAACTACAAAAGAAGGATCTTCGTTCAGGAGATCTAGTCCTGATGTATAAAACCAAGGCGATCAAGGGGAAGTTAAAATTCACGGGCGAAGGTCCTTATAGGATCAAGGAAATTCTTAATCATGGGGCCATGAACTTAGAAAAACTAGATAGGACGCCATTCGACACACCCATCAACAGTTACCGGTTGCAGAAGTACTGGCCACCACAGTGAGACAGATCCAGATTGGGGGTGGCACATTACAAAAAGCTAATTTGCTCAGCCATCACCGCTAGATCTAAGGAGATCAAGCCAAATCAAGCTAAATCCATCAAGATTCAGCCAGATCTAGCAAGATCGAGAAAATCCATCAGAATCCAAGAAGGATCCAGCTCCTGATAGGATAAAAAAGGAAGCAGATCATCAGATTGACTGATGGATCTATTACCAAGAGTCCATCGAAACTTCCAGAAAACTACCAACAGTCATATCAAGCCTGGATAAAGCTGATTACCAGTTTACAAAAGTTAAAAATTAGAAAATCTCGAGATCTTGTCAAAAAAACACTCTAAAAGAGCACTTTTTTCATGATTTTTTGAGATCCCCTGCGAGATAGCTCTTGAAAATTGGACAATCACCAGATCTGACCTAGATGCATCCATGAAAATCTCTGCGAGAGTTCCTGATGGAGGAATCATCATTTTTTTAGTGTATGCCAGAGTTCATTGAAGCAAAATTTTCAGAACCCTCACAGAGCATCAAGATCATCTTACCAACCCTCGCAAGGTGCCTAAATGGAATCAAAGCAGTGAAATTAGCCTACTTACATGGTCTGATCTTGAAAATCCAATCACAAGAACAAGTTGTGCGAGAGATCACTTCCTGCAAGAGTTGAACCCTCGTAGATAGCCTGAACCCTCGCAGAACCTTCGCATAGCAGTCAAATCACCTTCTGAACTCTCGCAGACTTCCCTGAGGTCTTAGAATTTTGTGAAGAAGGTGCCTGCCAAAATTTGGGTGACACTGAACAAGGGAAAGTGAATTTCACCTAATACGCACTCTAAATTTTGCTATATAAAGGCTGAATCCGAGTCATTTGTCACCTTTGCTAGCGAAGCTCTACCGAAATTTCCACTAAAAATACCAAGTTTTTTATTTTCGACCAAACTTCCTACCAGCTATCATCTGCTCATATTAAATACCAATCTGCGCTCTGGCATCACCAGATCAGGCTGACCCTACCACCCCAGATGGCATCGGGACAAATGAAAACCTAATCGAAGACAATGACGACGGAATTCCACTAGTCGTCGGGGCCGATACAACACAAGCCCCTGCCAGTGCCAGTGTACCAGCTGCTCCCACGGATCTAACGACGGCGTACCAAACTCTAGGAAAATAGATCCTGGATGCGGTAGCGGCCAAAGCTATTTTGGAAAGCAGAGTACTACATTTGGCAACGAGTAATACACAGCTGCGAGCAGACCTCACCAAGCCGCAGCAAGAGCTGATTTTGGCTCAACAACATGAACAAGCAGGGCACCAGGAGATTGCCAAACTGCAACAGAAGGAGGAGGGCCTAAAACAAATATATTTAAAGCCTCTCCAAAGCGCTGACTGAGGCCTCCACAAAGGTGCGGGAGCTTCAAGTTGAAGCATCCCAATGGCTTGCCACCATCCAGGCGCAACTTACACTTTTGGAAGCAGATAACATGTGCCTGGGGACAGAGGTCAAAGCCTTACAAGACAAAAAGCTCGTCTGGTTAGCTCCATCTGCACCGGACACAAGGCCGCTTTCCCAATCAGAGATGAATCTTCTATGGCATCAGGTGCAGATTTATAGCCAAACCCTCAACAGCTACCAGGCGGAGTTCAATAAGTATCGGACAAGCGCAACGCAAGAGCTCGCCTAGGCCAAGCAAGCCCTCAAGGTGTGTCAACAATACATGGAAACGAAGGCCCAGCCCACCCCCGTGGCAATTCCACCGCCACCTAATTTTGACGCTGCACAGGCTAGTACCAGCCAAGATCAAAGCCAACAAGCAGCAGGGGGATTTCAACCAGATCAAGGGTCCGAAGGCCAAGACCAAGGGCAGACAGATGCGGCTGCTGAGACGCAAGACCAGAGGCAAGGCGCAACCACCAACCAAGGCCAAGCAACATCACCAAGAGGTTCGCGTACGATATCTGCCAGCCGGGCCTTCCGAAGACCGAAGTCCATGGAGGAGAACATCAATGAATTTTTATCCAAATATCTCCACGAATCATCAAGAGGCGGCTGGCAGATATTATTCTCAGCTCAGACCATCAAGGGAAAAGAACTACAAGCCTTACCCGCCCTCCAACCACAACCGAAGTGCCGACAGCAGTTATTTGAGAGAGACCCTACGACCATCAACGCTTACGTGACGAGTCCGCAACAGTTACGGGTGAACGTGCATTTCTTGTCCTGTCCAAGAAGATCCAAATGGGCGGAATGCGGCACTTCTCTGGGCCAGATCACACTACACAATTTTAACTAGCCATTCATCAAATCCAAATATGGGTGGACTACGGATGTAGACGCCAGAAGGACCCTCTCCGCATTTGCCAGTCACTACATCAATAGCCTCGATCCCACAGTCCGCGTGGCAGCCACTTACACCCAGGACTTGGAATATTTAATGGGCATTGAAACAAAATGGGATGATTTCCTTCTCTCCATATTTTTTGATCCAAATAAGGCGCTAGCTTCCGACAAAGTCGAAGATTAGCTGCCAGTTGCTCGCGTATATTATTGAGCTGCATTCCTTGGAGATCCCTAGACGAAAGAATTCCAAGCATGGGTGGATCAGGAATGGCTGACAGGAGTCCACAAGTCCTTCCACACGCCAAAGGACTCGAAGAAACTGGACCGCCTCAACTTCATGGAAGACG
The DNA here is from genome assembly GCA_029204225.1 of Diphasiastrum complanatum. Lineage (NCBI taxonomy): Eukaryota > Viridiplantae > Streptophyta > Lycopodiopsida > Lycopodiales > Lycopodiaceae > Diphasiastrum > Diphasiastrum complanatum. The sequence continues at coordinate 11,905 of MU836554.1, read as the reverse complement.
TTACGGGCTATCTGATCCACCAGAGGCGGTCCAAGAGAGCGCTATACTAAACCGGCAGAGTGCCGAGGGATTGGCACTACTTCAGGCCGTGGGTCCTGTTGGGGGTATTCCCAACAATGTGTAAATAAATAAAATCCTCCAATAAAATGTGTTGCGAGGGCATGGCATCCTGCGTGTATAAGCCCATGGCCCAATGAGCATGCAATTAAACTTGTAAATAAAATAAACTTGACTTGGGCCTTGGAATTAAAATAAAACTAGAGGCCCAATGTCATTTTTAAACTTAGAGATCACTTTTTAGAGTTGAGTCCAAATTGGTCTTGTGATTTCTAATGTACTTTTTGTGAACCCTTGGATCAAGTTGGGTCCAAGATGAATGGATAGGATCATTGTGAATATTAGCCAATAAGATTGAGGGGGCAAGGGCCTTCCCCATTTTATAAAAAGGCACCATTTGTACACTATTTTCATGCTTAATGAGAAGGAGGAAACTCTACCATTTTTGGAAGAGAAGCATCCTCATTTGTTATTCACTACTTGCTAATGCTTTTCATTGTGTGAGTTATTGATATTTGAAATTAAATTTTTTTCAAGGCATAAGACGTATATGAGAATGCAAGAGCAGATGATGATTCGACTGAACTGCACCTCTTGGGAGCAAATTCTTGCAAATTATCTCTAGTCTAGCTCCAAGGAGGCCTTGAAGCAATTCTTTATTGCTTTTAAAAATATGGTGAGTTTGACTCTTTTGTATTTATAAATTACAAATTATGTTCATTTATAATTATGTAGATCCTATTTATACCTGCCAGCTAAGATTGATATGCTAATTAATATTTAATATCATAAATCAAGGACAAATCCATGGTCTCATGAGTTTCCAGTTCTTGGCAATTTTCTCGCTCATATGGATTTGGCCTAGTTGGAGAAGGAGAAGAGAAATCTTATGGAGCTAGTTTTGTTGTTGATCCTCTCTTCAGATCATTTTCCTCTCCAATATCTTGTGCGAACATGTGAGCAGTCCTTGGCACGTGTAAGATCACTCCTATCCATGTGAAATAGCTTTTCCTACCAATAAAATGATGCCAAGTGGCATATAGCTAGAAAACTAGATTTTGGCCATTTTAGCCACCAGATCTCAAATGAAATGGTATGTACAGCCTATACGACTCATCTAAATGATAAGTGCATTTATTTTACACGTGGGACCAGGCTCCACACATGTATAATGATGATATGTACTACACCAGAAGATCAACGCATTCTTGATAGAGAATGGTTTCATTCCAAACTCAGCAAACTCGAATGTCTATTTCAAGTTTGTATCAGATAACTTCATCATCATCACTCTCTACGTAGATGATACACTCTTATTCAGTAATAATCTGAATCTGATGAAAGATACAAAATGCATGCTGGCCCAGGAATACAAGATGACTGACATGGGTCCAACCCACTATTGTCTCAGAATCCAAATTCAACGAGATCGACCCAGCAGACTGATCTTTATCAGTCAACAACGATATCTCAACAACGCGCTGAAAAAGTATGGAATGGCAAACTGCAAACCCAATCACTTTTCACTCAACCCTGGACTAAAGCTATCAAAGGAACAGTCTCCTCAAATTGAGGTAGAAAAGGAGGAAATGAAGCGCTACCCATTTCAATCCATCATCGGCTCACTAATGTACGCAATGATCTGCACGCGACCAAACCTTTTATATAGGGTCAGTACACTCAGCCAGTTCATGTCAAATCCAGACGTAGCTCATTGGAAAGTGCTAACAAAGGTCATGAAGTACATTTAGGCAATGACAACTCTTAGCATCTGCTACGGAGGCAGCCAAATTGCCAACATCATTGAAGCCTACATAGATGCGGATTGGGCAAGAGATGTCGACACCAGAAAATCAACTTTCGGATTTGTATTCTTATACAACCAAGGCCCAATCTCATGGAATAGCCAAAATCATACCTCAGTTGCATTATGATCAACGGAATCCAAATACATAGCTATCACAAATGCAACCAAAGAGGCGATCTGGCTCAGGCAATTGCTTGCAGACCTCAATCTTACACAAACACTTCTTACAACAATCTATTGTGACAATCAAAGCACAATAGTGCTTTCTCTCAATCCGAGATTTCACTCTCAAAGCAAACATATAGAAATTAGGTATCATTACCTTAAAAAGAAAGTGCACAGTAAGGAGGTAGAATTGATTTTCTGCAAAACAAATTACATGGCAGCAGATTACTTCACAAAGGCTCTATCAAAGGAGCAACATCTCAGATTTAACGATGTGTTAAATCTGAAGATCAAAGTTTTTCAGGATCCACATTAAGGGGGAGTGTTAGATTTCTTATGCTCAGCCTTAAACAAATTGTTCAAGTAATGAGCATCCTGAAAAACCGAAGCCCGACAACATATTTTTTGGGCCTTCACATTTTTTTCCTTGAGATTTCTTGTGCCTTAGAAATCATTTTAAGACACCTTCTCCTTCTTTGCCCTTTTTTGCTCCTTAGCAAAAAATGCGACACACTAGCCAAGTGGCCAAAATGCCTTGGAAATCATTTTTTAAGGCACCTTCTCCTTCTTTGTCTTTTTTGTTGTCTTTAATCCAAGGCACTTTCATCTTCTTCACTACCTTTAATCTAAGGCACCTTCGCCTTCTTCTCTGCCTTCAGTGTAAGGCATTTTTTCGGCTTTTTCGTCTTCATCATTGTCTTGAATCTAAGGGCGCCTTAGGAATTTACATACCTTTAGTGTAAGGGCACCTTCAGGAGTTACAAACCTTCAGTCTAAGGGCACCTTCGGGTTTTTTGACTTTTTCGCATTTTGCTACATTGGCTGACCGACGTCACCAACTTATTAGCAACCCTAAAACAACTAGACAACCAAATATCCCAAAGGCGGTTGGCGGTTACCAATTTTGTACATATGCAAAGACTGGCGTAAATAGCATTAAAGGCTTGTAAGATATTTTGTTCCTTGACACTTGTAAATCTATATATTAAGTGTTAATTTGAGTTGATTGAGTTAATTGAAACTCTCTTCCAATTAAAATTTTTCTATAGTCAGCGTTATCACGCTCAGCAAGCTGAAGTTATTACTTATTGTACTCACTGTTAATATTTTATCAGAGTGCAATTTTTGTCTAACTACTGTGTCGTTCATTTGCACATTATGTATGAATTCTTCTACTTGAATAATTCTGCTGCTAATTGTTGCGTTTTCGTTCCTACATGCCACATTCCAATCCTCAAGCTTCCGCTGCCACTCACGCCCACACGCGATTTTACAACAACAATCACTTTGTTAGTAGTTGGAATGTAAACCTTGTAGGCTTTACTCATCTCACTATATCCAACAAATATACCTTTTCTTGAAGATTGATCCTCCTTGGTCCTATCATCAAGAGTTATATTGACATAGCATGTGCATCCAAAAGTTCTTAGAAAGTTGAAGATGTAGATATTGATGTTGTGATTTATGCATGGAAAATCAAGGCAAAAAAGATGGTAAAGAAACATGGATATGATGTCGAAAGATGAATATCTATTCCAGAAATCTCTCAAGCACACATCAAGGAGTATTTGTACAAATTGGTTGATGCATGTGCAGCTGATGTTGATGAGTACTAGGTTGCAGTTCTAGCCTGACAATTTTATTAAAATCCGATTTTTTATATGCTAGGGTGTGGGCATGTCACCCCAAGTTAATTCTATTCCATGGCATGTGTATTGTAAGACCATGAGGAAGCTATAATGTGGAAAGTTTAACGACTTTTAAAGATTCTAAAGGATCCAAATAGTTGCTTTAAATTTGCAACCTTTAGAATAGAATAATTTAGTCTAAAAGGTCAAACTTGTGAATATTCTACTCTTTGGTCTTGGAAAACGCACAATGTGCAAAATAATCGTACAATTTGGTTCAAGCTCTAAAATTGCACCAAAGAGGTGCACATTTTACAAAGCCTTTTCAAGTTGTACATTCGAATATTCATGGAATTACTACAATTAGCAATAGTGGAGCTAAGATGTATGTAACTTTCAATAATGATTTTAGTAGATTTTGTTGGATCTAGCTACTAAAGAGCAAAGACGAAGTGTATGATGTCTTTGTTAAGTTTAAGAATGCAAGGGAGAACCAATTTTCCACAAGGATCAAGTGCTTAAGAAGTGACAATGGTGGTGAGTACATATCTACCAAGTTCAAGGCTTTTTGTGATGAGCATGGGATCAAGAGGGAGTATACAACACCAAGGACCCCACAACAAAATGGAGTGGCTGAGAGGAAGAATAAGACTTTACGTGAAGGTGCCAAAGCCATGAGGTTAAGTGCTAACCTTGATAAGTCATTTTGGGATCAAGCTTTGTTGTGTGCCGATTTCTTTGTGCAATAGGTGGCCAAGTGCTATTTTGGATGGAAGAACACCTTTTGAGATGCTATTCAAGAGGCTTTTGAAAGACAGTCTTCGTATAATTCTTTGTTGTCAATTGGATTGTTTCCACGTCTCCGAGTGGATTTAGGTTCATACCATAATGCTTTGAGTGAAGTGACCATACCATCAGCATCGGTCCCTATTCCGACAATCTTTGCCATCCAAAATGAGGCTCCCGCTGCAACATCTTCATCTGGAGGCCGTATTGCAACAAATTTGTTCTGGCGATCTCGCACCTTAATATCAATAGAAGTTTCGATCGCATTTTTTAGCTTACATTTGGACATTCTTTGTTTTGTTGGAGTCTTGACATATCGAACCTCATGTCTCCACAACCGATACAATGTATTTCTGGAGATTGCGGACATGCTAGTTTCTTGAAGTTCTTTGTTGATGGAATTGAAGACATCACCTTTAGACATGCCAGGAGGGAGATGATGTTCACAATAAACTACTCCATCTTTTGATTTATGTTGAAGATGCGGCTGGGGTAGAGCATGCTTTTCTAAGATTCCACGCATAATAGCAGGTCCCCCTCTTGAATGTGCGCGTTGTTTTAATGTACCTGTATTCCCATGAAATTTATAGACAATATTGTTGCGTGCCTCAAAGATTATCTGCCAAAACAATCCATGGGAAACTCCCAATAGATCTTGAAATGCCTTTGAACATATGGTTTTACCTAAAACTACAGGTTTAAGTCTTAAACAGGATTCTTCCCGCATATTGCATGCAATGTTCGAATTATCTCGTGCCTTCAAAAAACATCCGAACATTTGTAAAAGGTAATTATGTCTATATGATCCTCGCTTTCTCCATACACTTAGTCTCAAGTCTTCACATTCTTTGTAAGTGATTTTGCGTATACATAATCTTTTACAACAAGGCTGCATCAAAGTCTCTTTTATATGTTCTGGTGATAAAACAAAATGTGCCTTCTTTAGAACGACGAATGCAAGCACACGCTTTCTTTTGCAGTTTCGAGAAGCTCCAAAAGATTCGAAACTTGGATCATGTTGCATTGGACTCTCAAAACTTTTCTCGTGTGATTGACCAACTCTTGATATAGATTCTTTTAACATTTCATTCCAATTACCTATCTCATCGTCTTCATCAAAATCAAATATAGAAAAATCTGAATCATGTTGTCTAGAAGTAGTAGAAAGCAATGTTGTAAAGGATGCACCTATTGTCTTCTTGGATTGTCTTGCCATTTGAGAAAGTCTATGACCGTGACTACCGGTGATAGCATTCGCTTGAGATGGATTGTAGTGTCCATTTTCCACATTAACATTTCTCATATGCATCAATAAATTTTTACCAGACCCATTTTGCCGAGATACATTATTGCTAACCACATCGTCTATCCCAGTTAGGATGTCTGAGTTGTATGTTGATCGTGTCAGATCATAACCAATTACATCGTCCATGCCTGTCAAAACATCAGAGCTGTACAAAGCTGATCTTGTAGCATTGCTATCAGTCACATCATGAGCATTGATATCATCCACACCAGTGAGAACATCTGAACTATACCTAATCCGTTTGAAGTTTGCACTATTATTATGATTGACATCTTCCACGCCAGTGAGGAAATCAAAATTATATGTTGTTTTTGTTGATGTTCTCTTATTGTGATTGAAGGTAGTCGTACATGTATACGTGTCGATGATCTGTTGTAATTGCGATCATAATAAGTGTAATACTCATTCATTGTCTCGTCGAACGATACGTGCCCAACATTCGTAGCATGTAAAGAAAGTTTCGATATACACCATATCATCGATTTATTCGGTGAGTAAAATGGGACTCCATCATCTGCCATGGCATTTTGAATGGTTCCTTCATTTGTTACCGATATTAACTTTACAGTGGCAAACAACTTATTTTTTTCAAAACTGCAATAACCTTTGAAGCTAGCTGAACAAACTATAAACATGACATGCCAAGACTGCAAGATCATCAATCTTCACCACGTCATTGTTATCTCACAATAATCTGTTTGCCATTAAGTCCAACAAATTATCATAAATGTCTGCAAGATGAGTGATACTCGTCTGTGGGTATGGGCAATGGACAATCCATCTTGAGCACTTTTGATATACTCACCATGCATTTATTTGTGCCAATTTTGCGAAAGAAACACATCTGGCTTGGTTCAATACTCAAAATTTGATCAAATGCAACGACTTCTTTTCGATATAGCAAGACAATGTGGACATTTTTCTCACGATCATTTTCCATTGCAAGCCCTACACACACACAAAGAAATTATGATGTCAACATACGTTGAAACATACACACATACATAGATGTAAATTTATAACACACAATGTAAATAGCTGGATAAATATACCTAGGTTTTGAAGTTATTTGAAATTATCTTGAAATAGTTTTATGTAATTTAAATATCTTTATAAAATATTAGTGGATCTTCCTTAGCCTTTTGCCATTGGTCCTTAAAGTTTGGCCCTTACCCCTTGCCACTTGGTCCTCAACCATTGGACTATAGTCCTTGGCCGTTAGTTTTGAACTCATGGTTTTGTAGGTTGCGGATTGCGGTGCGGTGCGGTTGCGGTTGCGGCCCAAAAACCCAGAATGGGCCTTCCCCGTCCAGTTATCTATTATATAAAAATGTATTTTTCTTGAATATATGAGATGCTGAAATAGCTCTGCGGGATAAGACAGTGACATGTGGCAAATGGTATATCCCATAAGTATCATATACATCTATCCATCAAAAAATGGTATAAGTAAAACCCCTACCCTCCATAGACTTCACATTCTCGTTTTAATTCTGAGTATTCTAAGCATACCTCCACAATCCGATTTTGGAAGCGTCGATTTACTTGCAAGCAAAAGTCCAAATCAATGGTATTTTTCGTTCAATTTTGAAGAGACATAAGTTATAAATTTAAACTGAAGACCATTTTTATGAATTGGAATTTTTTTCATGAAAACAATTTCAGAGCCTCCCGCCGCCGCAGTGATTATGGACCGCATTAGGGACCGCATAGGACATCAGAGAGACCGTAGAGGGTCGCATAAGACCAGAGAGGGACCTCAAAGACTGCAGAGGGAGCACCCGTCGCGGCTTGTGGACCGTAGAGGGTTGCATAGGGACCACAGAGGAACTGCAGAGGGACCGCAGAGGACCATAGAGGGACAGCAAAGGGACCGCACAGGACCGTAGAGGGACCGCATTAGGGACCGCAGAGGGACAGCATTAGGACCAGAGAGTGACCTCAAAGGACCAAAGAGGGACCACCGGCTCGGCAGGTGGACCGTAGAGTGTCGCAGAGGGTCGCAGAGGACCGCAGAGGTTGCAGAAGACAGCAAAGGGCCGCAGAGGTTGCAGAGGACCGCAAAGGTCGCAGAGGACCGTAGAGGACCGCAGAGGGTCGCAGAGGATGGCAGAGGTCGTAGAGGACCGCAGAGGTCGCAGAGGGTCGTTGAGGACCGCAAAGGACCGTAGAACTCAGCCCACGGCGGCGAGAGGACCGCAGAGGACCACAGATGGACCGCATTAGGTACCATAGAGGTAGCAGAGGACCGCAGAGGACCTTAGAGGACCGCAAAGGGACCGCATTCAATGATATTTCTTCTTGAATTTCTCCAACTACTCGAGCTAGCTTGGTCTGGTCTGATGACAAGTATTGGCTTCTGTAGCTGTAGCTACAGAATCTGTAGAAGGAACATCAACGTTGGAAAAATCCATGCTACGTAAAATAGGATGAAATGACATAGCATCGTTTATCGATGGTTGTTTGAAATCATAGTATGTATGTTCTTGAAATACTACATTGGTGGATGGATCATAAACTTTATAAGTTTTATGTTCATCAGGATAGCCAATGAAAATACATTTATTTGTCCTATGATCCAGCTTATTCCTAAGCTGTTTAGGAATGTGACCAAAACATATACAACCAAATATTTTTAAATGCTTGACACTAGGCTTGTGCCCATGCCAATCTTCATGAGGAATCTTGTTGTTGACAGCTTTGGTGCTAGATCTGTTCTGCACGTAACAGGCTGTGGCAGTAGCTTCTGCCCAGAACTTCGTAGGTAGGTGTGCTTGATGTAGCATGGATCTGGCTGAGTTGAGAAGAGTTCGATTCTTCCTTTCTGCAATCCCGTTCTGTTGAGGTGAATAGGAAGTGGCGAACTGTCTTCTAATACCATGTTCAGCCATGTAGTTGAACATCTCGTTAGAAATGTACTCGTCGCCACCATCAGTTAGGAGTGCCCTCACTTTTGTAGATGTTTGTGTCTCGACCATGGCCTTCAATCTCTTGAAGCATTCAAAGGCTAATGAACATGACTGTAGACCATCTAGAATAATCATCTATGAAAGTGACAAAATAGATTGTATCTCCTAAGGACGGAGTTGGCATTGGATCACAAAGATCGCTATGTACAAGATCCAATACATGCTTTGTTTTGATGGAATGTGATTTGGGAAACTTGCTTCTAGAGTGTCTGCCATAGATGCATGATTCATCATGTAGAAGCAAAGATGGTGCCATTTCATGTGACTTTTTATTTGAGGACTTCAATTGGAGGTATCTCTTATCAATGGTGCTTGATATGAAGATTGCAATAATTGATACTTCGGGGATCTTTATATCCATATGCTTTGTCAATATTTCTTTGCATACGAGTAAGGAGAATCTAATCTCAATCAAGAGGATGATGGTAGGATTCTCAAATCTACCAAAACTCCAACTGCATGATTTGCCAAGGCTTGAAGAGGAGTCTCAGCACATGGTTTCAGGGGGATCTTCAAGAGGCAAGGCCGAGTCTATGTGGCTCACTTTTCATGGCAAAGAGAGGCAATTTTCAGGTGGTATCTACTCCAACATTCTCACTTATGCTTCTCTTCCATTGATTGATGCACCATCTTGCTTTAATGAGATTTCTACATCTCAAAGATCAATTAAGCCAATACTAGTCTTGTATGATGCCTATTGTATGGATATATTTCTTGTCATTGATGGTTTAGATATGTTTACAAATCATTTTGAAAGCAAGTAGTTGTATCATCAATTATTTGCTCTTGGATCTTGTAAGAGCAAGCGTGAAATTATTTCTCATAATGTTAAAAATCTTCTCTTTTCATGTTTTGAAGCAATTTGTGAACTTCCTTGAGATTAAGTGAAGCATCCAAAGAGGACACTTACATCCTTGAGCAAGTATTTAGCCTCAATAAGATCAAGATTAGATTAGAGTCAAGCTAGAATTGAAAAGGTTCATAGTATGTGGACTAGTCAAGATAGAATCAAAAATCCTGACAATCATCACATTTGCTTATCTTATGATCTTGATCTTTATGATCTTTACGAGGCATGTAAGCCTCAGATTTCACTCTTTATGGTGCAACCATTTTCATGCAAGTGAAGCTTTCAAGTCAAATATCATCATCAAGCATGGAAGAAGCACAAGGATAGGTGTCAAACTACTGTACTTTAGGATCGTAAATGGATCTACAAAACATCCACAAGAGTGATTGGATGCTTACTTAACAATCTATCAAAAAACTAGTCACAAAAAAGTTGATCTAGATCGGCAATTTGACAAACAACAAGCATTAACAATCAAAAGCATTGATCAACATTGAAATTCGAGCCCACACGTGTGTTAGACAGGCTGTAGTACGACCTTCAACCTAAGAAATTGATTTGGTTTCATTGAGTTATGCTTGGTAGGTAGCTAGTTGGTCAAATTTACACCTTAAACTTAGGTGTAGTCCTATAAAGTAGGGATGACCACCAAATAGACATGACCAACTCTCTTGACTTGACCTAAACTCTTCTCATAGAGCACAAGTATTTAATATGAATACATGCTGAATGAAAAATTGGGTACGAAGTTTTTTAAATAAATTCTTTTTGTAGAAATAAATCTATTGGAAAAATTTATTCAAGGCAAATGCTTACAACAATTTGAATTTATACCTACAAGACTTCAAGTGTGTGCACACACTTTAATTTTAGAACACCAAAATTTAAAAAAAACTTGGAACTTCTTCGTAAGATTAACAAGTTCTAAGCTCTTTCATTCAATAAATCAAAAACTAGTCTAAGGGATTTGGACAAAAGAGAAAAATATAGAATCTAGTTTCTCAACAAAATGTGGAGATTGTATGGGTGCTAGAAGATATCTCCAAAGGCAAGAGTAACTTGCAAATTTGTGAAGTGGAGGTGTGCAAGACATAAACGGTGGAAATTAAATTTAAATTAATAACAGTTGCAATTCTTGCAAAAGAGGATCAATTTTGCTATGCATTGTCCAAATTTCGTTTAGTGATGTTAAACAAGGGAGAAATTAACACTGTCCCACTCAGCTATCCTCATTTTGCATCACAACAAATTGTTTGTGCATACGGAACATGTTCAATACATGTGTACAAGTATCTGTTTAGCAACATACTGCTCCTATTGGCCTATGTTCAGAACTAATAAACTTGTCTTTCATTCATTAACAATAACGTACTATGGAATGGGCCAGGCAAAGGCCATTCTGCACGTTAAGGATTTTCAGAATTTCTTTAGGCGAGGCCATGCCTAAAAAAATTCTGAAAATCCTTGTCGAGCATAATGGCCTCTGCCCAACCCATTCCATTGCGTAATGGATTTTTGGACCCTTTTTAAACCAAGCCTTTGCTGCAACATGGCAGGCACAAGCAGAATCAACACTAAAAAAGTTGGAGACCAATCCGGTGCTGCCACGTGGCAGACGCAGGCAAAATCTACACTATTTCAAAATAAAATACAGGTGACTATTTTGCTTTTTAATCTGTTCAAAAATGGGCTGAATAGTCACCAAAAATCCATTACGTACTACATTTAGGGCCCTGGGGGGCCTCGTCTCTTACTGGGACGGAGGGGATTACGCCTGACACTGTGCATTGATCCCCACGTGTCCCAGGCGTAATCCGCTCCATATATACCCAATGACTCCCATAGTCACTCATGTGTGTTGGTGCCCGGTGCCACCGCAACCGCTGCCCGGCACCACTTCCACATGCTCGGCACCAACGCATGCCCTTGCCTGCCTGGTGCCACCAGCGGCCGCTGACCGGCGCCAGAGCCCGGGATTGCCCGGCGCCAACGCCTGCCCCTGCCTGCCCAATGCCACCTTGTGGTTGCCTAGCGCCAGCGACTGCCCTTGCCTGCCCAGCGCCAAGGCCCGAGACTGCCCGGCTACACCTGCGGCCGCTGCCCGACGCCACATGTAGTGTGCCCACCGAAATTCATTTTCAACGAGCACCCTGCACCCGCCGGACCGAGAAAAAATGGGTTGGGCAATCCACTCCACGTGTCGCAGAGGCACTGGAGCGGGCATTACCCCCCCCCTCCCGTGCCAATAAGCGACTTTGCCTGGGGGGTCTAAATGAAATTTAGGCGAGCCCCAATTCCATTTAGGGCCCCCCAGGCCTAAATGTGGCGTTATTAGCC
>MU836553.1:0-27173 GCA_029204225.1 Diphasiastrum complanatum | reverse complement strand
GGTACAATGGGATACCCAGCAGGATCCCGGGATAGAAAATGTGCCTGATAAAACTCCGTCTTCACCCCAGATGAATCCTGCCAAGTGCTCAGAAGATATGCCCTGTATAGGTATCCTCTAATATACTGATGAGTACCAGCTGGTAGATCCGTAATGTGAATACTCAATGTGGAGAGGAGACGACAGGCCTGGGAATACCACAAAAAGGAGTGTACCTCAGAGTGTAGGTGCTGGAGGACGACAAAGCTGCTGCAGCATAGTGTGTGCCTCTACCTGTAGATTCTCCAGGTGCTGTATGAATGTGACAATATGGAACAGTGCCTCTATCTGAATAGGGGGTACGACAAACTCTGCCAATATAATATGATGTGGGATAGAGGGCTTAGCCCGTATCATCCGAGAGAGCATATGAATCTGAAGTCGTGAGATGCGCGCCCACTCGGTAGTCGTCAAGCCAGTACTCCATGTCTCTGATGCGTATAGAGCTGAGGGAACAACCATAGTGTCAAGAGTCGGCACTTATTACTCGTATCTCTAACTGTGAGATGAAACATAGTCTCTCCAAATCTACCAACGATGCATAACCCTTCCGTAGCAGGAAAATGCCGCCTGTCGCATGCTGAAAGTGGGACCAGTAATTACCACACCTAGGTATGTGTAGGAGTCAACTACCTCAAGTGGATGCTCCTCCCATAGAAGCACTTGTCGCATCATGAAGGATCTGGAGGTGTTAAATACCGTAACTTTGGTTTTGGCCACATTCACTGATAATCCCCACTAAGTATAAAAGAGTGAAGCGCGTCAAGATGCCGCTGCAGACCTTTCCTCGTCCTCGAAAGCAAAACACATCAGCATATAATAGGATAGCGATAACGAGGTCACCCAATGTGCATCCCTCAGCTCCCTCTGTCTGTATAACCTGCTCGAGCTCGTCTATATATAAACCAAAGAGTGTAGGTGAGAGAGGACATCCCTGCTTAACCCCAATGGTACTCTATCTCTGGTGATACAACTCCCGATACTCGGATCCGACCAATAACTCGTCTGTACAATGCCACAACTGCCTGTATAATATCCTCCTGGAGGCCACAGTCCGGAAGTCTCTGTATCAGTAGATGTCGAGGCACAAAGTCAAAGGCCTTGTGGAAATCCCAAAGCAGCAATATACACGCTCTCTCCTGGCCTTAGCCTCCTCAATGATGGATCTCAAGGTGAAAATATGATCTGATGTAGAGAGAGAGAGAGAGAGAGAAAGAAAGCTTTATTAATGTCTTTTCCATGCCAAAAGGCATATAAGACTAATAAGAGTACATGTCAAGTATGTGGTAACCATGGGAGCGTACATAAACGTCTCTAAGAAAGAAAACTATGCATAAAAGATGAACAATATAACCATAAACTCCGAGCAAAAATAGCTGCTAAGAGTAGAAACTTATCATCTAGCACTACTCCTGAAAAGAATGTAATACGAGCTATAGCAGGAGGTAATATGGATCGTCGCAGTCGTCGTCTAGGAGGATGACAATTGTGTGCTCTCATAACAGGGCGGGTAGTAGTGCACATGACTGATACACTGTCTCTGATATCTGTGAGGTGGTGTATCGTCGCCGTCGTCCATCTGACTGGAGGTCTCGGCGTGGTCGTCTCCTAGAGAAGAATGATGTAATCTAAGCCTAAGAGCTAGAATATGCTGGTGAGCTGACTGGTACATATCCTGTCGAAGCAAGACCAAACTCTCCCCTGAGCAAAAATAGCTGCTAAGAGTAGAAACTTATCATCTAGCACTACTCCTGAAAAGAATGTAATACGAGCTATAGCAGGGAGGTAATATGGATCGTCGCAGTCGTCGTCTAGGAGGATGACAATTGTGTGCTCTCATAACAGGGCGGGTAGTGCAACATGACTGATACACTGTCTCTGATATCTGTGAGGTGAGTGTATCGTCGCCGTAGTCATCTGACTGGAGGTCTCGGCGTGGTCGTCTCTAGAGAAGAATGATGTAACTCTAAGCCTAAGAGCTAGAATATGCTGGTGAGGACAGGACTGGGTACATATCCTGTCGAAGCCAAGACCATCTCTCGTATCACGAGCGCAACACAACCGAGGTTCCTCATATGCAAGTGATCTAAGTGTAGTAGGCATGTCCCAGAACAGGCAGTGGTATCTCCCTCTGATCGCATAATATATGGGGCATCTGAAGATGAAGTGCTCCTCGGACTCTACCTCGTGTAAAGAACATAGCTGGCACAATCTCTCGTCTCGTGGTTGTACCCTGGAATCTGCCAGTCTCGATAGCCAACTGGATGCGAGAGAGCTCTGAACTGTCCCAAAAGTGAAGCGCGAGAGAGACTGTGTGATAGGAGATACTCTAGACCCAAGTAGGAGGGTATTGTAGCCGACCCGCATCTAGATCCATAAAAGTATGTCTTACAAAATCTAGTTTGCCTCTCCTTAGAAGCCCAACAAGGCCTGCTGGCTATAGATAGATTGTTGCATGTGGTTAGGAGAGCCCACAGCTAGATGAGAAATAGACACACCAAATGTGCATAGTAGTCGGGAATGACTATGTGTTGCAAAAAGGATGATAATCCTACTCAGAAAGTGCTCAACATGAGGGTAACTGCAAACCACGCGGTATCAATCCGAGTACTAGAATCTTTAGTCAAAAAGAAATGATTCTACTATGCATATAAATGATCAATCCAAAGATGGCCTCTTCTAGATAGGGGGGCATGCAAACTTAAATGTTAGACTATGGGTTTAAACATGACGTGGAGACTTGGAGATGTGAAAATATAGCCCTATCCAAGGTTCGTAAGCCAGCACACCATACCTTTAATGTTAGACAACCTTATAAACTCATTTACATTGCTTATCAACGATCTATTGCCTAACCCTCCTTTGTTAAGACCAATGTGTGATTGCTCATGAGTTTGTCAATCGTCACTCCTATTAAACCCCTACCCAATACACAGAAAAATTTAAAAATCGCCATTAGTCATGCTCTGGAGAGGTAGGAAAAAGGAGGAAAGTTATTCTACAATTATTCAGAATTCTATACAAGAATTATAAAAACTATAGGCCTTTCATTGAATCTGATTCGTTGACGCAAAAATTGGCAATTGCAATTGGTTCAACTTGGATGAAATAAACACTTTGAATATCTGCCAAGGAAAGATTGACCCATATTATGTCAACTTCAATATGTACATAGACCATTAGTCCTCTGTTTAATAAGGAGGCATCCTCAAAATTCAAGTGCCAAAACAAGAATGCCAGGACATGTACATGACAAGTCACTATACATAGTACAATGGATCAAAGATCAACACCAAAAGCAGATACACCTAGGTGCCTACACAAGGTGGAAACGAAAAAATGCAAAGTGCTCACTATCATCACACTAAATCTAAGAGACTCTTAATATTTTTCACGTCAATAGAGCTCACACAAGCAAAGAAGCTTGGGATATTCTGGTTTGAAATCCAAGATGTAACCGCAAGGTTGTTTCTCACATAGAGGTCCTTTCAATTAAAGATGTCTACAGCAATGCTCGATTAATGATTAATAAGAGTTCATGATTTGCTTGGATGAGGCTCTCTTCATCAAAAACAACATCTAGGTAAACTTAGCGATTTACAATTTTTCAAATATTAGTTCTCTTGACTTTGAAGCTTAAGCTTAGATTCATAGCTTTTATAATGAGGATGCAATGTGCTCCCTTTGGAGGAAGTGACGGAAAAAGTACTTCTTTCCAGTATTATGTACCATTGGAGGTAAGCATTGGAGGTAAATTAAAAGAAATTGAAAAAGTTTCTTTCTTTTTCTTTCTACATTAAAAATTTTGCCACTTAATGAACCATTGTAGAGCTTTGGAATCACCATCAATTGCATGCTAGCCCTTTTATGCTCATCTTACACCTAATGATTGCTCATTTTAGGTAGTTCATCTGCAGTGAGTGAGCTGGGACGACTCTAGGCCTCCTTCCAATAAGGTGACAGCCAACGCAAAGCAATTATTGTGCAAAGTTGTGTTACATGTCATATGGAACTAGTACTTTCATATGGATGCTTCTGCAGAGGACAAAAGACCGTACATGTAATGTCAATTAATCACACAACTTGCTTAAAGGCATAATTGTCTAGTAGTATTTAGCATAGTTATACACACATCAATACTTCTAAACCACAACATCAGTGAATAGCACGTCTAAAAATCCTTATTGAATCTGAGCAAACAGAAAGCGAATGAAATTCCTTGAAAAACTTGTGCCGTGGTCATCAATACATGGAGAGAAATTGCTAGTAGAGTGGCATCTATCACATCGATGACAGTATCCCATCAAAGAAAAGCAATGAATGCTTTAGGAACTTGCCTAGAAATATTTGGTGCAAACCCCCTTCATCACCAACATTACACGCATCTATCCCATACTTTTCTTTGATCACTGCCTGCAGTTGCCAGAATAAAAAAATTAGAACTTCAGCAATTTTTCAAAGATCAAGGATGAAACATTAACTCCTCACGTAATCAGCGTTCTCGAGTGGGTGCAGGTCACATGCACAAACATACATCCCTTCATACAATCGTACAACAACCAAAGTACTGACTTTCTATCACTTCTCCGGAGCTGAAGGGCAGGACTTATTCATGATGAAGGTTAGCACTAAAGAGCAAAACTATCCAAATGAAGTCCCTCTTTCCTCATAGAAAAAATAAGGAAAATTGGTACCAATCTCGTCAGACCCGTCATACGTTTCAACATACCATTTCAATGGTATTAAAAAAATGGGTATTTTAGGAAGAATTAGGGTTGTGGCTATAGTTTGCATTAAAGTTTCAGACCCCTTTTTAACATATGGATCCAAACAGATGGCTGGGTTATTATGTAATATAATTAGTAAAAGGTCAAACTGTTTAAGTAGTTCCTTCTTAAAATCCCTTATGATTTATCAAGAGAAGCATGTATATCTTCAGAATCCTTTCATATGGACCACATGTACAACAGCTAGTAAGTTGGGTCTCCCTATATCTTTTTTGCTATTTTTGCTTGGCCCAAAGACACTGAGTCTCTTGCATAGTTTCTGCAATAGGCTTATATACAATTGCATCATAGTATTTCGAAAAGGACCCACAAATGTCCATGCTACAAAAGTGATTTACTATAGCCTCCCACATGTATGAACCAAGCACATCCATTTCTAAGCACCATGAATGAAAGAATCATCAAACATCTATAAGATGTGGTCCAAAAAGGGTCTATTTCTTTTCTTGTTGTTGCTTTGATTTGACCTTGTCTCTCCAGAGTCCAGAATCCAAATCTCTCTTCCGGGAGATACTTGCACCTTGCAAATTATATAACAGGTGATTTATGTGAGTCACTGGATTGTTTAAAACACTGTACAGTGTAGTGTACACGAGTTATGAAGCATCCAACTCCCTTTCTTGACAAGTACAACGAGAAAAGCCAAAGGCGAATAACTTGGATCAATGCCTAAATTTCTTCATCGGATTTATCCTAAAGGGACTTTCCCAACACAAGCTCTATCTACTACTACCCACGTTTCCTATAGAGGGCAATCCTTATAAAAGATATTGATTTCTTGCTTAGTGAAAGCTGTTCATCTTGCTAGTTAGACCACTAGCTTCTATAGAGACATAACAAAGAGATGACCTATGAGTTAATTTTACTCAAGAAGCAAAGAAGTAGACAATATCTCACCTGCAGCCCCATTGCCAAAACCCCCTGGGAAAATATTTGTGACATATCTACATGTCAAAATTGATAGATATCATGCTCAAACTTCCTTGATGGTCTTAAGACACATGCCACAACTTATTTAGAACGAACAAGAGATCTGACAATCCAACGGCTCTTATAGCATCTGGTCAACAGCGGTTGGGCCCTCCTACAATACTGCTCCTCATTTAGCATCTCCCAGTCCGTTTGTACTATGATGGAGACATGGGAAGCTTTGACTATTATTTAGGAGTTCCTTAAAACTCTCATGTTGAAGAGCTCACCAAAGGCCCCATGAATCACATAATCTCTTTTTTGTTTACTGGAAATTCTTCTGCTGACCAGCTTGACCAGAATGATTGACTTTCCATTGTTCTTTTCCCTCACAAATGTAGTTGTAGCTACCATGTCTTCCAACCTCATAGAAATAGATTCATCTACTTGTCAGGAAGAACCTCTTGCAACTTAATAAGAACCTTCTGTGTTTGCAACAAAAAGAGATGTCTATACAAGAACTCACCAAGATTTCCCTACAGTGATCAGCATGAACCTAAACTCTCTTGGCATGCTCGCAGTAAAAAAGCCACAAGTACTCATTGCTAGATCATGTTCATGGGGTGGCAAAAATTAGGTTGTCACCATTTTCTTGAAAACTAGCAATCATTTTCTTGAATAATCTTGCTTCACCAACGATTGCAATATGAAATCCCAGTCAGACAGAAAAGTGATTGATTTCCTTAAACTCTCTTTTGTGATTGTTAGTCCTCTCAAATCAGAATGTTTTTTTCCACTCATAATACGGTTCGTCTACTTCATCCATCATCGATTGGTTACGAAATCCAGAATTCTAGCAGCTGAATATCCAAATCATTCTTGATCGCGCTAGGTTGAACTTCTAGATTGGATAAAACCTTGTCAAAATTGACTCCATTTACTAGAATCTGCACTAATGGCTATACAACTGTCAGGATTTAGAAAAAGCTATCCTAGACTTCATTGTAAGAATGACATACTCAAAGGACGTGTAGAAGTGACGATGCCATGAGTTCACCTCAGCATCATAAGGGAGCTGACTAGCTGGTCTCTCTCCCTCTATGGCACTTCAAATAAATGGAATAGCCATAGAACTCCTTGTACAAGCAACACTGGAATTTCCTTCTAGCACTAAGGCAAAACAATATCAAATATAAAACAGATTAACTCAACAAGCCTACCTTGCACTTGAACTAATGTAAATAGGTAGCAGATCAACATCAAAGCCATGTGCGGGTACATGCTAACACATGCAGCAAATGCAATCACAAAATCTTTTCTACAAATTTCCAACACTTTCTTCAACTTGCCACACATTTTGACACAACATGCATGATCAGTTGACATCCTTTTCGGATCTTTCAATGAATATCATGCAAACATACAGCAATAACAACGGTCCAAAGTAGGTGCTCAATTTCTTCAGCAAGAAAACAACAATTTTCATATTTGATCCACGTAGTCCCGCTGGAGAGAATACATTTGCAGCAACAAAGGAGAGTAAATGCATTTGCAGCAACAAACACAAGTTGAAATTCCAGACCTTCAAGATCCTTCTATGAACTGGTGGGACAACTAGTCATACTTTATAATGCGCCAAAAAAGGCCCACTCCTACCCAAATTTCACATTTTGGCTTATCAAGTAACATAGTCACATGTCCCCCTTGCCAAGAATACTGATGGCTTCCTTGGCCACCCCAACAGCTCCTTGACAAGTCCTTCAGTCCAGGCCACCAGATCCAGTTATAGGCATGTTATTGGTGCATCCTTGTGCCTTGGGACCCATGCTATGATTTGTTATTATTCGACATTTATACGACATGGTTTGGGCCCTTAGGAGCCTCCTTATAACAGTGACATTTATTTTTTTATTGTTGGTTTAGTTATTATTGGACGTTAAGCCCTAACTAGCTGGCACTAAGTCCTCAGGCATTACATAATACAAATAATCCCGATGGCCTCATTCTAGCTTGTTTGATGGATAACAAAGTAGTTGCTAGATCCACTTAGCTTCTTTTTAGCGTCAGATAGTTTATGATACATTTTTATTCATCTTATTATCAGTAGATCTTGTGAAAATCATTGTTATTCCACAACTTATGACTGTTCCCTGGTGCTGTTATCAGTAGGTTTCCATTCTCCTCTATGCTCTGTTTTTTCTATATGATGCTTAGTCATAACTTGCTATGAGAGATCTTTTCTAGCATTGAGAGGGGTTGGGATTCCAATTCTGCAGTGTTTATATCTTCTCTTTAATAGGGTAGTTGTTGGTCTCTCCTGAGAAGTTTTCACACGTGTGAAGCTGCTGCAAAGGATCAAGAGAATGAATGATTGCACACTAAACTAGCTTCTAATCCAAAAACAATGTGATGGAAAATATTGGCAAGCTAGTTAGCAACAAGGCAACCATCATTACACATCAAATAGATGAAATGGAAGCTTTACTTGAGGAGGTGTATTCTTGAGGTACAAAGCCACCTTATTTATACTACAAGAGGCCTTCTAGAATTCGTGGAGAGAGAGATCATTCTATGTGCCACATTGCCTCTATCTCTCTACCAGATGACAAAAAGAGAAATGGATAAGAGTTGAGAATCTCTCTTTTTGAGAATCTTAGACCTACAAGAGTAGCCTCACATGCTTCTTGATAGGTTCTAGACCTACACATCACAATGAAGACTAAGAAGTAACTTGACTCTAATTGAAAGTTTTACTTGACTAGCCTACCTCAAGTTTGGACAAACCCCAAAACATGAATCTCTAAGTTTGATATTATTTTATTTTACAATACTTTCACACTCCTCCTTAAAACAAAATGATATTTACAAAAGTAATGATTTGGAGATCAAGCCAAGGTTTGATCTATGTCTTTCAAAGTCCTTGGCTAGAGGCTTGGTGAGTAAATTTGCATAACAATTTGAAGTTGATACATGCTCAAGGAAAATCTCACCATCCATAACTTTTTCTCTCACATAGTGGTGTGCTACCTCTATGTGCTTACTTCTTGCATGGAAGATTGGATTACTTGCAAGATATTGGGCCGAGATGCTATCACATTTGATGCAAGGTAATTCCTCCTCTTGAGTCATCCCGAGCTCTACTAGTAACCTTTTGATCCAAATGACTTCCTTTGTTGTAGTAGTCAAAGCCTTGTACTCGGCTTCACATATGGTGTCTTGCTTCTTAGATTGCCAAGAGACAAGATTTCCTCCCAAAAAGATTGTGTAAGCACTTGTGGACTTCCTATCCACCTTATCACCAGCAAAATCTGAATCTGAAAAGGCAACGAGGCTTAGATCATGTCTTTTAAAACAAAATTCATAGTCTTGAGTAGATGCAACATATCTCAAGATCCTTTTTCCCTTTTTCCAATCATGGATCTTTGGATTTTGCATGCTTTGACTAAGCTTATGTACACTAAAACTAAGATCAGCTCAGCCATATGAAAGAGCCTATTTGACTTCTAAAAAGTGTGATGTCCTCAAAGGATGCTTCATCACAAGTTTTAGTGTCTTTAACAGTGGGCTCCATAGGAGTGTCTATGCTTTTACAATCTTGCATTTCAAATTTCTTAAGCATAGATCTTACATAACTTTCTTGAGAAATGAAAGCTAAGTCATTAGAGATCTTAATCTCTAATCCAAGTACATGATGTAAAGATCCAAGATGTTGCATTTTGAATTCCTTTTCTAAGGAGATCTTGTTATCAATAAGTAAATCTATGTTGCTTCCACATAATAGAATGTCGTCAACATAAATAAGCAACATGATTACATCATTACTAACGTGTTAAAAAAAAATGATGGATCATATGAGCTAATCTTGAAACCAATAGAAAGAAGATAAGTGTTCAACCTCTCATACCAAGCCCTTGGGGCTTGTTTCAGGCCATAAAGACTTTTCAAAAGTAAGCACACTTTTGATCCTTTGCCAAACTTTTCCTTGTAGCACAATATCCGAGCAAAGATTAGCATTTTCATTACCATCAAGCTTGAATAACCTTCCAAAACGAGAGCATGATGCTATTACATCATCATCTTTTGTGATCAAGCAAGTACCATCTCTAAAATCTACTTGTAGACCCGCATCATTGAGTTGGCCTACACTTATTAGATTTTTAGTCAAACTAGGTACACAAAGCACATCATTAAGATTTAGCTTATCTAAAGATATGCCTTCTATCATACATTCCTCATCATTGGCGGTATAAATACAACTTCTAGATCCTTTGTAAGGTACAAGATAAGAAAAAGAGTTTTTATCACTACTCATGTGGGATGAAGCACCACTATCTAGCCACCATACATTAGAATGCTTGAAAGAGGAAGATGAAAAGCTAGACATCATAAGTGAATCTTCTTTTTCACAATGAGATTCATCTTCACAAGTGATGTTGGCTTGCTTTTTCCTTTTGTAGCATGAGAGACAAAATGCCTCTTTTTGCCACATGAGAAAAAAGTAACCTTGTACTTGTTCTTCTTCACATTAGATGAGCTTGGATCCTCCTCGGGTGTCTTCTCCATTGCCTTTGTGTTGTCCTTGGAGCTCTTGCCATTCTTCTTGTCTTTGCTCATCCCCTTGAGCTTGGTGAAGAGTGCTTGATCACTTCCTCCATCCTTGAGAGATAATCTTTCGAATCTTGCCACTCGAGTTTGATGCCTATGCTCCTCGGCTATCAAGACTCCTTGTAAGGCCTCTAAAGAGGGTAGATCCTCTTTGATTGCATATGATTGAACAATGGTATCAAAATCCTCACTTAAGCCATTCAAAATAACTTGAACAACTTCTTTGGATTTGATAGAATCATCTATGCAAGAAAGATCTCTATAAAGATCCTTGACCCTAGATACATAGGATGAGGCACTTTCATCCTTTCTTTGAAAACTTTGGAAGATTATATTTTTAAGGGTAAGGACTCTTGAAGTGTTTTTAGACTCATAAATGGATTGAAGAGTACTCCATGGAGCATCTTGGGTATTAAGACATGAGCTAATCTCTCTTTGAACTTCATTAGAGACATTTAGCTTCAAAACATGAAGAGCAACACGTGCTCTTTTCTTCAATTTGGAATATCTTAAGGATTAGTAGGCTCCTCCTCATTCCCATTCACTATATCTATTAGATCTTGAAGTACAAGGATAGATTCTATCCTTATCTTCCATGTACCATAATTGGTAGGAGTGAGTCTTTCACTTTGTCCAAATAGATAAGATCCACTTGTGGCCATATCTCGGAGATTGATTTTGGCTTACAAAAAAGAATGTTTTCAGAGGTTCAATCCAATCAATTGTAATCTTAAGATCTCAATGGAATCAAGTACTAATTGATTATGAACTTGAAGATAGCCAAAAATGACAATTTCTAGGTGGTAGTCAAAAAAATGCTCTCTATTTTCCAAAGCAAAAGTGGATGAAGGAAATTTGAGTTCACACATTGTGGAATAGCTTCAAAAAATCAGATTTATCATTTTATAAGTTTCATCCATACATAGGATCAATGATCCAGACAATACTTGATAGATTGAAGAAAATTGGAAAATAGTCAAATCTTGCTATTTTGACCCCTACAAAATAGGATCCAATATGGTACAGCCTTACAGGTTTTCTCCTTCAATATGTCTCACTTTGAATGCCAAGAACTCTCCATAGGATCCACAAATCCTCTTGAGATCACTTGCATCACAATCTACACTTGATTAGCTCTCCATACATATGCAACATGGATGGAAAAGAAGAAAAGTAACATAGCCACCACTCAAACTTGATTAGAGGCTTCACACGTGCTGCTCCAGCAGGCCGTATAGCTTTGAAATCAGTGAAAAAGTTGCACCATTAAATGATGAAGAGAGTGGAACTTGTTAAAATCCGAGTGCTAGTAAGAGGCAAAATGTCACCAACAATGATGAGAAATCCTTTCATTTCACAAAGCAATGATTAGATGTGTATTCTCCTATCCAAGCTCTGATACCATGAGAAGTTTTCACATGTGTGAAGCTGCTGCAAGTACAAAGGATCAAGAGAATGAATGATTGCACACTAAACTAGCTTCTAATCCAAAAACAATGTAATGGAAAACATCGGCAAGCTAGTTAGCAAACAAGGCAAGAGCATTCATCACAATCTAACTATCATTACACATCAAATAGATGAAATGGAAGCTTTACTTGAAGAAGTGTATTCTTGAGGTACAAAGCCACCTTATTTATACTACAAGAGGCCTTCTAGAACTCGTGGAGAGAGAGATCATTCTATGTGCCACATTGCCTCTATCTCTCTACTAGATGACAAAAAGAGAAATGGATAAGAGTTGAGAATCTCTCTTTTTGAGAATCTTAGACCTACAAGAGTAGCCTCACATGCTTCTTGATAGGTTCTAGACCTACACATCACTATGAAGACTAAGAAGTAACTTGACTCTAATTGAAAGTTTTACTTGACTAGCCTACCTCAAGTTTGGACAAACCCCAAAACTTGAATCTCTAAGTTTGATATTATTTAATTTTACAATACTTTCACATCTCCACATGAGTCGAATTTTTTTGATTCAATCGAATCCTCGGATTTCTCTCATCAAACAGCTCAAGATCATGCCAAGATTTGTTCAGATCAAACTTTGGGAAGTAGTCTAGCAGATATTCTACATTCTCAAATTTTGGTCACTTGTCTGTTTTTAGGAGAATTTTGTTTCCTTTAATAAGATGTTTCTATTGCATTTACAATCCTTTATTTGAATCACTAGAAGTTCACTTGCTAAGTTTTCCAATTTTTCAAGTTTTTGGAACTTCATCTCTTTCGTACTTTTTCAGACAGCCTTGCATATTCGTTCTTCCTTTTTTACAGATCAAAAACATCGAAACTTAAAAGATCACTTTCTGATTTTCCATCCTTCGATAGTTTTTGGTACTAATATTTTTTTCACTTTTCTTTGAACGTTTCAGAAGATGCTTACATCAATGTTCTTCTAGTGATAGGAAACTCCTATTGCAGTTTATGGCTTGCCAAAATGAAATCTAGAGGTTAGGGAGAACAATACAAACTTTTTAGAGGTTTTGCCACTTCATCTCCTCTTCACCTTGCTATATCATTCTTTATCCTGTTATATTTCACCCCACATACCTTTTGTAGCCATCTATTTGCATATTTGCAGATCCAAAATGGCTTTTTCGAGCTGTGCATGATCTACCTCAATCATTAATGATCACTCTATAAGTTATGTTTCTACAACTTATATTGGTTCTTATGGATGTCCATATCCTCATGTGTTTGTGCATCATCCTGGTTATAATTCAGTTCACAGTTATTGTCGTGATTGCAGCCAGCTTAGCTACTTGAGAATCCACAGATACATCCTTATCCTTCATCATTTAGTTTTCAATCATTTGTTTCATATATTGCTGCACCTATTTCTTATTCACAACTTTTTACTCATTTCCTCTACATTGTCAATTCCATATCCACACCATAGTGTCACTTCTCAACCGTCTTTCTTATTTGTTCCATCCTCTTCATCCATTCCACATGCACTACACAGACTAAATCTTCCTTTAACAGGCATCTTATTATTTTTGTTGTGTGGACATCCCCTTGAAATCCAATTCATACATCCATTTTTCCATCTACTCAGTCCATTACTACCATTGCTGTGTTGCTTCCTCTACAATTAAAAGCCTAGGACATAGTACTGATATGAGAAATTTCCTACTAGTCAGAACACAGATACATGTATCTTCAACATAAGTTAAGGTGCTTACAGATGAGAATCTACTTGCACCCACAAGACTTGTGGGTCAGAGAAAGAGACAAGCAGCTCAAAGTTTAAGACATGTACCAAAAATAAAAACTTGTAGCTGAGATAGAAATATCAGCAAAAGAAACTTCAACCAGCTTCAAGGATTTTCCCTCTGGAGCATAGACAGAGATGTGTGCATTAGCTGGTTACATTCATTCTATTTCTGGAATCGCTACTTTTAATTTGTAAATGAGAGATAGTGTGAACCAACTTGGTAAAGAATCCTATCGTATGAAGGTGCTTTACCAGTGAAAATGGTAGCAGAAGTTCATGCACATAACAATGACATGTTCATGGAGAAAAGACTTATGCATGCAATAGAATATACTAAAGATGGAATTAATATCTCACAGGAACATTCACATAATAACACGCATAGAGGGGCCAAGATGGGACACCCCCCCCCCCCTTCTCATGGTAGGGTATGTAGCTCGCATGACAGTAGGAACTCTGGCCCCTATGTCGTGGAGTGTCATCATCGTCACTATCATCTGGCTCTAGATCAATCTGTGGTCTTCTACGAGAGAAGAATTATGTGATCTGGAGCTGTGTGTCGGAGTGACTCGGCTGAGCTAGCTAGCAAAGATCATGTCGTAGTAGAAATATCTCTCGTAATCTCCCTCTGATCTCGTAATAAAGTGCTCCTCTGACTCCACCTCAAATAAGGAACATAGCTTGCAAATCCTTTCCTCTCTGGGGATGCCCCGGAAGCGTCCAATCTCAATCGCCACTGATGTGAGGAGACTCGGAGCTATCCCAATATGAATCTAATCCTGAATCAAAATAGCATGGTAAAACTGGGAGCCCAACTGCATCTAACTCCAGAAATTTGGTCTAACAGTAGAGTTTGACCTGACTGGCCATGCCATGCTTGATCAAAATATGCTCTATATAATAAGCATCTAATATAATCATGGGTGCCCAATGAAAGATCAGTGATAGAAATGTCAACCAAATCAAGTAACTGAGAGGCCTATGAAAACCATGATAGTCGATAACCTTGACCATGAAGATACTAAGATGATGTGTGTATCTCTGTTCATTTGTGGAGAATAACATGTCTCGCTGGATATATCTCTGATAAGCCGCAAGATGACATCAAGCTCTAAAGGTGGAACTGCAAACTCTACCAAAATGACCTGATGTGGGACGAAGGGCTTAGCATGTATCATGCATGATCACATAAGAACCTGCAAACATGAAATATTGGCCCAATCTGATGAAGTGAGACTTGTGCACCATGCCTCTGCTGCATATAGGGCAATGGGAGTAATAATAGTATCAAAGAGTCGACACTTTATCAATGCATCTTGAATAAATCATAAAAAACAGAACCTCTCTAGCTGGACAAGGGAAGCGTGGCGCTTCCCAAGTCTAGTGGAAGCTGCCTGTCTCATGTGAAATATAGGACCGGTAAAGAGGACCCCTAGATAAGTCTAGGATGATACAATCTCCAGTGTGTCCGTCTAATATGTTCCTATCGCTACATGAAGGCTCTAGATGTATTGAAGACCATAACTTTGGTCTTTGTGATGTTAACCCCCAATCCCCATCTGAGAGAGACAGAAAGAAAGAAAGAAAGAAAGAAAGATTTTATTAATGTCCTTGAATACCCTGAAATACATAGGACTAAGAAAAGGTACATGTCAAGTGTGCACATAGGAGCTGAGAGAGAGAGAGAAAGAGAAAGCTTTATTAATGTCTTATAGGTACCCGCAGGTACAAAAGACAGGATAAATGTACATCTCAAGTGTGTATGGTACTCTAGGAGCGTATGACAAAAACGACTCCATAAAAGAAACATACTAATAAAATAAAAGAAATCTAAACTGAAAATGTTGTAATCTCTCTACTGAGCTGGAAAGAAAACATACATCTATCATGATGTAAAACAAAGCCTCAAGTCTCAAGTCTCTGCAAAGGCTCTAAAGTAGGATGTAATCCAAATCGTGGAGTGCTCTGGATGTGAGGGGTGAAACTGCCTCTGTCTGAACCTGGGGACAAAATGTCGCCTGCTCTGCCTCATCCTGCTGGGAGCATGACTCGGTCTGATGCACTGACGTCTGGTACGATGTCTGCCACTGACTGGAATATCCATCTCATCCTCGGATCTGTCCTCTGTGTCATCTGTGGACCTCTGTCTGCGTCTGGAAAAGAAATCGGTAATACTGGTCTGGGGAACCAAATTGACCTGGTCACTGACTAAGTCGCGTCTCAAAAGCATCATCTCACGTATCATCAAGGCTACACAACGAGGGTCCACATGCCTGGAGTGATCTGGAGGAGTCTTGATATAAACAATGATATTGCCCTCTACTCTCATAATAAACTGGGCATCTGAAAATGAAGTGATCCTCATCCTCAATCTCACCAATTGAACAAATCTGACAAACTCTAGCCTCCCTAGGTGTGCCATGAAAGCGACCTGTCTCAATGTGTAACTAATGATATGAGACTCTAAACTGTCCCAATATAAATCTCAAACCATGTGACAAACCCCCGTCCAAATATCTAGGAAGGATAGGACAACCTGTACAGTCGGTTTCCATAAAGATGGATCTGTAGTAAAGGGGCTTCACTCCAAGCTGCCCCTCCCAAACTCTACGTATATAGGATCTATATATAAGCTGCCGAATATAGTGATGTGTGCCCTCTGGAAGTGACAATAAGGAAATACCGATGTAGTCAAGTAGCCTTCTTGCCTGATAAAACCATGAAAGGTGGAAACCATGGTTGTGGAGTAATCGTGATGGTGAGTGCAACATAGGAGTATCTGGATCTGTCCATCTGCATCAATCTCTGGAGAAAAATAACAATCCAAAACATACAGTGAGGAACTGCAAACTCTGCAAGTATAATCTGGCAAGGGACAGAAGGCTTCGCTCGAATCATTCGTGAAAGCATAGCCCGTACACCAAGTCTCTGTAGCATACATGACTGTCGATGTGACCATGATATCAAACAGGTGACACTTACTCGAGGCATCACGTATGTATCGTCTGAAACAAAATCTCTCAAGCTGAACCAATGATGCGTGCCCCTTACCCAACCTAGCAAGAGCAGCCTGCCTCATACTAAGAACTGGACCAGAAAAGAGGACCCCCAAATATGTGTATGAAGAAACCACCTCCAAGGGATGGCCATCCCATAGAAGCTCCTGATGTTGTCTCTGGTGTCGATGTCAAGAAGTAGGGCCTCGCATAATGGGACGTATCGCTCTCGTGGTTGCCTGAGGCTGGGTGGTGAAACGTCTCTGCGTCCTAGGTTTGGGAATGTCGTCGCAATCGCTGTCAGTCATGTCTGCTTCAGAACGCGATCTTCTTTGCTAGATAAGTATGTTGAACTGTCTGACATAGGTCCTGTCGCAGGAGGGACATCTCACGGATCATCACTGCCACACAGCGAGGGTCCTCGTATGAGTTAAGGGACCGTAGTGTAACTGGTGACTGATGAAAGAGACTGATAGTAAGTTGGACATGTGAATAGGAAATGCTCCTTGAACTCAACCATAGATAAAGAGCACAACTGGTAAAACCGCTCCTCTCGCGGGGTAACACACGTTGGAAGCATACGGTCTCAATCGCCAACTGATGTGAAGAAACTCTGAATTGGCCAAGCAGAAATCTAAGCCCATGAGATAATCCTGAGGTAAGATAATGTGGCAAAACTGGGAATCCCACTGTGTCTAGATCCAAAAAGTGTCCTGTAATAGTTGGGTTTGACCCTGAGCTATCCTTGCCATGTCCGGCTCAAATATGCTCTATAGAGAAAGCGTCTGATATACTCATGGGTGCCCGATGGGAGGTCTGTGATAGAGATGCCAAATGGATCCAATAGCTGGGAGGCCTAAGAAAACCATGATAGTCAATGCCCCTAGTCATAAACGTGTCATGATGAGGTAGGTGTCGTCTGTATGTATCTCTTGGGTAGCATCATGATACGCTGAATATATAAGATAAGTTGAAAGATGGCGGCTAGCTGTAGGGGTGGAACTCCACTGTTAGGATAATCTGATGTGGGACAGACGGCTTGGCCCGTATCATCCAAGATAGCATGAGAACCTGCAGTCGTGAAATACTAGCCCAATCAGATGATGTAAGACCCATACACCATCAACATTTACTTAGGACATCCCAAATAAATCGTCGGAAACAGAAACACTCTAACTAGACAAGGGAGGCATGACCCTTCCCAAGTCTGGCGGAAGCTATCTGTCGCATGCCAAAAATAGGGCCTGTAAAAAGCACACCAAGGTAAGTGTAAGAAGAGACAACTTCCAAGGGCTGCCCATCAAAGATGAGTTCCTGGCGCTGCATAAAAGCTCTCGATGTGTTGAAAACCATAACTTTGGTTTTCAATATGTTAACCCCCAATCCCCATATACTGCAGAATCTCTCTATGGTAGAAGATAAGAGAACCACATCATCTGCATAAAAAAGTATAGCAATCAAGATACTCCCAAGCCTGCAACCTGTGCCACCACATCCCTCAATGACTCTCTCAAGCTCGTCAATATATAGCCCGAACAGGGTTGGAGAAAGAGAACAACCCTCTTTCACGCCAATAGTGCACCAGATATGATCTGAGATGCCGATGTCACTCCGAAAAGAGCCAAGGACTCTCTCATAAAGTGCCATCACTGCCAAGATCGTGTCAGTAGAAAACCCAAGATCACGTAGACGCTGAATGAGAAGGGATCGTGGAACAGAGTCAAAGGCTTTCCTGAAGTCAACAAAACAACAGTAGACCCGCTCTTTCCTGTGTCTAGCCTCCTCAATAATGGCCCGAAGGGTGAAGACATGATCTGTGGTGTAGTCAGAGAGAGACAGACAGACAGAGACAGAGAGAAATGTAGGAAGTTTGGAGAGGGTATGGGCTAAATGTAGAGAGAGAAAATGAGGGTGTATGGGGCAAGTGTAGGGAGGAAGAAAGAAAGAAAGCTTTATTAATGTCATATAGGTACCCGAGGGTACAAAAGACAAAATAAATGTACATCTCAAGTGTGTATGATACTCCAGGAGTACTGAATAGAAATAAACAATCTAAACTAGATATGCTGAGAGAGAGAGAAAGAAAGAAAGCTTTATTAACATCTTTTGGGCACCCGTGGGTGCATAAGACCAAAAAGAAAATATGTACAAGCAACAGTGGGAGCATCATCCATAGGAGGACGTGGCCGTAAAATGCTATAAACTAGCTACGAATGAAAGTAGCCCACAACCTGGGCCAGGTATAACAGAAGAACTACAGAAAAAGTACCAATGCCCACAACTTGGGCCAGGTGGAGAATAAGTACATATCAGCGAAAGTAAGTGTGAAGTGTTCGCTGAGTGGACCGTACAGTGGGCCCTGATGGAGGCGAGTGCCGACCACATCTGGGCTTTTCCTGCGGTGGCACAGCGATAGGAATCTCATCATCGGGATCATCAGCATGTGCTCGAGTCCGAAGGAAGCCAGTGAGAAGCAGCTGCCGGGAGTCTAACCCCAGGTGATCTGGTGCAGGCAGATGAGACTGACGGAGGGTAAGCATCTCACGAACGAGAAGTCCCAAGCAACGAGCATCCGGATAGGAGACAAAACTGCGAAGTGTATGCGGGCCATCGCGAAAGAGACGATAATACCTCCCCCGTATTTCATAATACAACGGACATCTGAGGAGGAAATGGGCTTCATCTTCCACCTCCTGCAACGAGCACAAGCGACATAGACGACGCTCCCAGGGGATATCCCATGCACGACCGGCCTCAATAGCAAGCTGATGAGAGGAAATGCGCAACTGCCCAAGACGATAGCGCAGGCCGTGTGATAGGGGCTGTGAGAGATAGAGCGGCAACAATGGCAAACCAGAAGGATCCAGAGAGAGGAAGTGTGTCTGGTAATAGCTCAATCGAATACGAGAAGGTGGGAGGGAGCTCCAAGTCTGCTGCATATATCGACGGAATAAATAGCCTCGGATATATGAATGCGTACCACGAGGAAGATCCATGATAGAGATGCCCATATGTCGTAAGAGATCAGACGCCTGCTGGTACCGGGATAGCTTGGCATGGGAATCAGCTAGGACACGTGAAGAAGTAACCGTAGCAACTATGTATCTATCCGGGTGAGATGCACGAATCTCTTGAATCCGCTGAAGAAAAAGAATAAGGCGGAAAAAGCCCTCAAGGATGATCGGAGGAGTAGCAAACTCAGCACATAGGATATCATGAGGGGTGGTAGTCTTGGCACGTATCATGCGACCCAACATAGTGGCCTGAATGCGGGAAATGCCTGCCCAGTCCCGGAGAGAAAGTCCTGGCAACCAAATCTCGGAGGCATACATCACTGCTGCAACCACCCGTGTGTGAAACAATTGGCATCTAGTAGCGGGATCAAAAATATGATTCATTGTACAACCACGCTCGAACTGGACCAATGCTAAAAGACCGGAGGAAATGTGCACAAATGCTGCCTGGCGGAAACCAAGAAGGGGCGCAGTAAACAGGACTCCCAAGTAAGTATAAGAGGCAACAATGTCAACTTCATGGCCGTCATAGAAAAATTGATAATTGTGAAGGCTTTGTCGATTGGTGTTGAAAATCATGATCTTCGTCTTTTTTAAGTTAACAAAGAGACCCCAAGCAACACAAAAGCGATGTAAGACCTATAAGTGACACTGCAATCCTTCTGGTGAGGAAGAAAGCAGGACAATGTCATTAGCATAAAGCAGAATGGGGATGAGCAGAGAGAGAGAGAGAGAGAGAGAGAGAGAGAGAGAGAGAGAGAGAGAGAGAGAGAGAGAGAGAGAGAGAGAGAGAGAGAGAGAGAGAGAGAGAGAGAGAGAATGATCTGGGTTTTCCTGGTATGCACATTCTCCAAAGACCTATAATGTGTCTAAATGCCGCTGCAACCCCGCACCAGAGAAGAAAGCAATGCCACATTGTTAGTATAAAGTAGAATGGAAATGAGAGGGGGGGAGGGGGTTACTCCGAGTGTAGGGTGAGAAAATGGCACGAGAAGAGTACATAGAGAATGATAGGTGAGAGCCGAGTGCAAAGGAGGGGGGAGAAAATGGCACGAGAAGAGTACACAGAGAATGATAGGTAAGAGCCAAGTGCAAAAGAGGGGGTGAGAGATCATGACGTAGAGATGAAGAATGGTAGAAGAGCAAGAGGTAGAGATGGAGATGAGAGAGAGAGAGAGAGAGAGAGAATAGAATAGAATAGAATAGAATATATTAATGTCTACAAAGTGCCTTTGGGCACATGAGACAAAGAAAAAGTACATCAAGAAGGAGCATTGTCCATGTCGGACTTATTTCTATCAGCTAAAACATAGAATAAAACAGAAATAAAGCGGAAACAAAACTCAGGTGGGAGCTTCTAGCTGAAAGTCAGTGCTCAGTCTCAGACATGTATTGATAGATATAATCCAGCGATCCAGAGCTCTTGCTGAGGCAGAATGGCAGCTCAAGGCTTTTGCCGAGGCAGCGATGGCAGCTCAAGGCTCTGGAGAGAGAAAGAAAGAAAGATCTTTATTAATGTCCATGGAGTACCCTAAGGTACATAGGACTGAAAAAAAGGTACATGTCAAGTGTGCACGGTGGGAGCGTGAAAGCTCAACCACCTAAAAGAAACAAGATTACAATAAAACAAGAAATAGTGCTATGCACAAGGAGAGTCAAGCATCATAGATGTCTCTCTGCTTTGTGAGAAAAAAAATGATGTAAAGTATGTTGTGGCACTGTCTCTGTGCGAGCTGCGTCTCTCTGTCGTTGAGTAGATGATCGATGGTGTCTACGCTGTCGTGAAGTTGCAGGCCGTGGCCTGCGGGCTGGCTGTTTCTCTGGTCGACGACACTGCCTCTGCCGTCTATGTATGGCCGACAACTATCGTACCATCATGATCAGTCATCTCTTTGCCAAGGTTTATGGTTCTATTCTTCAGTCAGAGAGATGGATACCCGAGCACTGCATGCCATAGGTCAAGCAGGTTTCAGACCAG
This sequence comes from Diphasiastrum complanatum, assembly GCA_029204225.1. Taxonomy (NCBI): domain Eukaryota; kingdom Viridiplantae; phylum Streptophyta; class Lycopodiopsida; order Lycopodiales; family Lycopodiaceae; genus Diphasiastrum; species Diphasiastrum complanatum. The sequence continues at coordinate 5,628 of MU836553.1, read as the reverse complement.
GATATACCACATCAGATCATATTTTCACCCTGAGATCCATCATTGAGGAAGCTAAGGCCAGGAGAGAGCATGTATACTACTGCTTTGTGGATTTCCGCAAGGCCTTTGACTCTGTGCCTCGACATCTACTGATACAGAGACTTCGGGACCGTGGCCTCCAAGAGGATATCATACAGGCAGTTGTGGCATTGTATAGACGAGTTATTGGTCGTATCCGAGTATCAGAGCATACAGGAGTGTCTATCCCGTCGGAGACAGAGGCAGGAGAGTAGTGACTCTGATGGAGAGGCTGAGATTCCAGATGCCTATGTTGTAGGTTCCTTCATCATTTGTGCTTACAATCTAGTTATATAAGTGTCTTCAGCCATCTTTTCATTATGGCTACATTATATTGCACTTCTTTTCCCTATATTAACAATGAGAACATTGTTTTGAGTAGAGGGGAGAGCTACAATCATTCTTGGACCATGGGCCCATGTTCTTATTTGTCATTATTGGAGAATAACCCCATATGACTTGAGCCCTTGGTAACCTGTATCTGCAACATTTATTGTTGGCATTCATTCCTTATTTAGTGATTTTGCTGATGTTGAAAATCTAGCCCTATCTCACAAGCCCTAAGGCCTCTATGGCTTAGATCTACTAAGCTATGACAATGATTTTGCATCAGTTAGATCAGCTTATATTAAAAGATCCTTGTGGAATCATTGTCATTCCATTGATTATGATTGTTGTCTAGTGGTTTAGCATATAATTGCAGTCTGCTCTGTTTTTGTGTTATGTATGAAATTAACTGCCTTGGCCTTCAACCCTTGGTTCCTCTAGCTTTGATGGCCCTATAATAGCTTTAATTCCCTATAACCTGTAAACATCTGATAACTACAGGCTAGCCCACCAGGTCAAATTTCATGACTCCTCCCTAATCTACTTCTCAAGAACAAATACCACATGATTATTTAGTAGTGTAAGTTATGATAGCATGGAACCAACATGGTTGGAAGGAAATGCCAGAACTTTCCTAGCTCATATGAAAAATATTCTAGCTACTAGTCTTCATCTCATGTCATGTTTATAAACGGAACTAACATAATATATGTTAAAGCTCAATGCTCATGAATGCATGCCAGAAAAAGCCCTAGATCAAATAAGCAAATTCATCAGCTACCATTCAAATGATATGCTAGACCATAAACTACAAATGAACAGGTCTACGTTTTGTTAGTTTGGGAACTTGACTGATAAAAATGATATTTTCACATGCAAATATGTCAAAACATTCATCAACCATTGATCAAGGACTATGAATTTGCATAGAATTTTTAGGAACTAGAAGACATTGAGAGTGTGCAAATTCTTATTTTCTAAATGCTATCTACACAACATTAAACTGCAGTGCATTCGATTTTGAATCTTTTTAATCTAACCCATATTTCGCAGTTATAGCACACAAGTTGGCCAACAATGTTAACGAGAACTATGATCAAACTCAAACACACATTGATGTCCATATTAGCCAGCTTGTTAGAAGTTTAACACCCTTTTGAGTTCAATGCAAGTATAAAAAATAGCAAATCGTTTTTCTTTGCAAAGCACAATTCTTGACTACAGAAGAACTTGCTTCCATTTGACCTTGACTACAGAAGAACTTGCTTACATTTGACTATTGCTCAAGTGATAAAGGAAGCTGCTACTAAAATCGACAGGGATGAGACCTTAAATCCACTATGTGCAAAGGTAGGTCCACTTGCCCATATAGAATCGATTTCTCAATTTAAATGACACTAATGATCAATTGACCATTTCGTGCATACATTACTTGCTCATAAAGGGAAACACTCACCAGGTTACAATATCACAAAGGTGTGATCTTGAAAAGCCTTTCTAGACGTATGATATGATTTTGTAATCCATCTGGAATAATTTCACGTATGTGATCTTGAAGATGAAAATCCTTTTTGTATCCATAAAGGTTAGACCTTGATGCTCTCACAACACTAAATAACAAACCTAAAGTGTCACCCAAGAAGCAATGGCATTCAAATAGCTTCCACTACAATCAAATGCTTCATTCAAAATTAGTTGGAAGAAGAAAGTAGCACACCACTAACTCCGACTGTACTACAAAGATGATCCTATGTGAGATATCTGATCAGACTGTTAATGGACTTGCAAGACATAAGTACCTCAACAGTTTCTAGGTTTCTCCACCAAAAGACCTATCCAACCATAAATGAAAGTAATATTTCACTCCAATGGCTCAAGTGACAAACCTTCAAATGATGGTATGTTTCAGTGCCCATACGCATAGCTTCTGCAAAGCTATTAGCTCCTATTGGAAGAATCATGAATTCCTGCAAAATTGTTGACTTGGTACATAAAAAAATAACAAAAATACCAACGAGAAGTACAATGACTGTGTTGTACATTACATTGGTAATAAAATGTCCTTCCCACAAGAAGTACTATCATGAATCAAAGAAGCTCGTACACTGTTCTTTATAAGAAATATAGAAACTTGAGCACTGATATGTTTGGTTCTGTGAACATTCAAGTTGATGCAATCACTACGTGGTGATGTTATACTTGCATCACTCTCATTGACGAAGCTATTTTCTCTGGTTAAGTTAAAATAGGCAAAAACAGAACCTGCATTGCCAACTTATTTCCCGCATGGCTTCCACCATTAATGATGTTGAAAGCTGGGACTGGAAGCACAAATTTAGCATTGCCACCAAGATCACCTATATGCTGATACAATGGAACCTATGAGCACCCAACATTCACATCAATATGTGAAAATTGTAGCAAATTAGAGATGTTTCCTGAAAATGGAAATAGAATAAACATATAAAGTCGTAGAAACTTTATTCAAACATTACAATTTGAATAGGTTCACTTTTTCTCAAATCAAATCAAGCAATTAATATTTGATTCAAAAGTACTCAAAACAAAAGAATATTAAAAAAAATAATGGAAGTTCTAAACAAAGACTAATCAGAATCTCAATTTGAATCCTGAATAAATGCAAAAGACTAAAAATTGTGATTCTTTGTTTCTATGATACATAAATGTTTGAAAATCATGTTAAAACGCTAACAGTCATAAATAAAAGTAAAAAAATGAAAAACGAGGTCATTTCATATCATTTTGACTACCAATATTGCTACGAAATGAGAAATGAGCTCCTAATGTAGTGTTATTGATTGGTGTACATACAAAAGACATTCATAAAACGTGCTTGATTCCATTTATTTCTGAATCCAAAAACTGCATAGTCGATATGATTTGCCTGATTTTAGAAAAAAACTTTCAGAACCTAAAGGCACTATCTGTGTGTGTGTGTGTGTGTGTGTGTGTGTGTGTGTGTGTGTGTGTGTGTGTGTGTGTGTGTGTGTGCGTGGGTGGGTGCGTGTGTGTGTTGTCTCTTCGCAAACATGCACACAACGCAAAAGAGAAAAGACGTACAAGAGAGATACGACTAGATTGAATACCCTTATTAGTGTGCACAGAGATAAACGTGGTCTATGTGACCAAATATCCAAAGTAATATCATAGTTTTATAAAATCCAATAACGAAACGGATAAAATTATCTAAAATCAGCTTTAACTAAATAGAAGAGTTCAAAAGCGATTTTATATTGTAATCCTTAATAACAAAGCTACTAAGCATGCCAACATTTTCATGATCAGAAGTACTAATTATTTTCAACTTGACCATTATGACAAAGCAAACAACTATGTGCCTCCCAAGAAAGCTTTGGATTGCACCATTTTTTGTGCCCAATCTTAATTCATGCAAAGTCATTAAATGGCCTATTTTTTCTTCATAAAAATATCTTCTACAATATGCCTCTTGAGTTGACCACCAACATCAGGATTGAACCATTGTATATGTTGCATTTTGAAGGCTCCTTCCAAATGCCCGCAATGAACTTTGTATGCAAAAATTACTTCAAGTTGGACAGGAGCCCCATTTCACAATATCCATCCACCATCCATTGCTCAATCTTTAAGGAAGCGTGCATTGTTGAATGGCCACCTTTGAGAGTCTAGAATCGTGTAAAACCTCTACTCTTTCAATGATCTTCAGCAAGGCCTAGACATTAGTTTCAGCAAAAAAAGAAATAGCACCCAAATAAGAGGTAAAAACCTTCTATAAACTTGCTCGATTTCGGCTCATTTCAAATGAAATATGCTGCCTCCCCATACTTCACAACCATAAAGGTTTGACATAACATCCATTTCCCATACCATCTCTATAGATCTAGTCATTTACATGATGTTTCCAAACCGAAAAAGGAATTCCAAATGTAAATTAGCATGTTATCCAGTCAAGAGAGTTCTAACGAAGGTTGTGAGAGATCTGAGTGTCCAAATAGAATATAATACGATCTTTATTGAAGTCAGTTGAGATCAAGGTCTATGGAACCCATGAACAAAGTACAACAAAGGAGGTACATGTGTCGATTTCTATGAGATGTGACAACATTGATATGAAGATTCTCCTCGAACAAAAACCCTCTGTCACATAGCCTATACTACTTTGAGCTACCTAATGCTAGATTATGCTTGCAAACGCTCTAGTTGAAAATAAGTCACAAATTCCTGCACATAGGTAGCATAGGGCCACCTTGAACTCACCTCCACTGATCATGCCTTTAGGAAGGAAGAATTTCAAGAATTTTCAGATTTAAGGGTTTCTATAAAAAAAATATTGAATGTTTGGGACCTAAACATCATACATAAAATTGACTAGACTTGGATCACCTAATTGAAGCCAATGGTCCACATGTTCTACTTCCTTTCGAACAGATGAAATTACCAATCCACAAATCCTTGAAAACGAGTCTAATGTTCTAGTTAATGTCATCAATAACTATGTCTGCATCAAAGGTCTCATTGTAATCCTTACCGTACACTATCACTCACAATGGCTATAATCGCACTGCAATAACTCCAAATGGCAAAATCTGCAACAAAAATGGAAGACATGTTCCAAAAGTGAAAAATGTCGTCTCTAAGTGCACCTCAATCCAGCTTATGTAAAAAAAGTTAATACAATTTCAGTTTTAGCCTTAAACAAGCTCAAAAGTGCCCTTGCCCTTGAAATTTGTGATTTAATGCCAAACTACCAACTTCAAAAATTTGGCTACCTGCGCACATATCTTTGATTCTAGAGATTTTTGAATCAGCGCGTAGCTAATCAATTCCATATAGCCCCTGTCCAATTAGATCTGAAGAACAGTCACTTCCTCCATGTGATTTAATCACTCTGCTTTTGGGTTTTCTACAAAAAAATATCAATGGACAATGCCTTAAAAGCTGGGGAAGCCTTAGAGAATAAGGACAGGGAAGTTGAATCGCTTCAAAACGAATCTCTTTAAGTCACTAAAGGGTGGGACCCCTCTTCAATCCAGTGCAAACTGAATTTCATAACTTCAAAAATGAAGTTTACTTCAAAATTGAATGAAGACGTCAATGAGGGCCCATCGAGTCACATCTGGGCAGTCCAAAACAGTTTTAGCTTCAAATCTGAGGTCCTTGTCTTCTCCATGTGCCGAGAATTCTCCATGTTCCGAAGGAACCACTTCAATGCACTAACTGAAAAATCACATTAGGCATGAGATC
>MU836552.1:0-27174 GCA_029204225.1 Diphasiastrum complanatum | reverse complement strand
GTGTGTGTGTTGTACACAGTGGAAATTTTTTTGGTGCATGTTGGGTCTTCATGGCCTCCTCGGATGGCCATAGTCTATGTAAAGTTTTTACAGGTTCTTAGAACATTTTTTTGATCCTAAGTCCGAAAATTAGTCTCTGGCTTATTTTCTAGTGTAAGCTGGACAATTGCTAAAAGAATTGGTTTTTTGTGGGGTTTTAGGACGGTTTCCACGATTCTTATCGCAATTCTTTGTTGTGTTGGCGAGTTATGCCGACATGAAACAAGAATTATTGGTGAGGGAGTTCCATCACCGGTTCAAAGTGTGGGAAGCCCGGACAATGGTCCCGAGTCTATTCTGATGAGATAGGCAAAGCACTGCTAGAAATCCACAGAGTAACAAGCAGCGGGACGAGCAAATCAAATTTCTTTTGTCTAAGCTGATGCGACACCTTCTTCACACTTAGATTTTCGCCGGAAGTTTTTTTGGGGGACAAGAATTTAAGCAGCCGGCAGCAGTGGAGTCTTTTTATTAACAGGTGGAATAGCTATTTTGGTCTGCATGGAGTACCTGAGGAGAAGCGAATTTCTTCAGTACTGATTTTTTTGGAAGAAAAGCCATGTCGTGGCTGGTGAGATCTCGATCCTGAGCCAGTCACTTGGGATGCTTTTCGGGATGTATGCTTGAAAGCATGTGGATGAAAGAGACTCGTATCGGCATTTTATAGAGCTTAAGATGGGGTCGCGTGACTTGGACACTTATGTCCCCAAAGTTCATGGATCATCTTACTAAAGTGCCGCATTTTCCGAAAAAGTACGCTGAGTGGCGTTTGTGAATGGATTGCCAGCGGATTTTCAGAATGAATGCAAGCGCAATTCTTTGAACTCGTTGGAGGATGCCCATTCGGATTGCATGTGTGTACCGATCAGACAGTGGTTAGCGTTCCTAGGAAACGGGGGCAAGAGAAAAGTTCAACAATTTCCGACTGCGAAAAAAGTCAAAAAAGTTTATTGATGAACTTGAGAGTATGGCTTATCAGAACCCAAGTCAGTGAAGAATCGAAGAAAAAATTTAAGTCATCAATTAGAGATGCCTTCAAACAGGGGTTGTGGTTTCAATTGTGGCAAGGAGGGCCATCTGGCCTAAAGAGTGTCCCGTTAAAGAACAAGTCCACATCTTAATCTTATGACAGTTGATTTGCCAGCAGGTAAATGGCAATTGATGTTATTGATAGTACTTGAGAATGTCAATCCAGTACATTGTCTTTTTGGTCCTCACAATTTGTTTCGAGTAAGGGGCAAGTTGTTACGGGAAAGATGTGAATGTATTGTTGGATTCAGGCAGTACTCATAATTTTATTAATCCTCAACTTGTGCAGAGACTCCAGGTGCCTACCAAGCAAGTGACATCGTTATGTGGTTTAAGCTTGCGTCGGCGCAGATACTGAAGTTTTGAAGTAATGGGTTCCCGGATTCTGGACGTGGATCTCTATGGCCATATTGAGGAAGATTAATTTCCATGTTCCTAAACCTAGGCCAATCGGACATAATTTTAGGGATATGAGTGGTTCTTTAGTAATCTGATAGTTTGCAAATTGATTTTTAAGAAGGCATGAGTTTCGAATCATTGATTATTGCACCTCTCAACAATGCGTTGAAGGGGATAATTACTCGAAAGGGTTAGGCCGAGGTCCACCTCTTGTGTGGATGAGACATTGGATGCAAGTTGTTAATTAAACTTAAAGAACTAATTGTCTCAGCACCAGTATTGATCATAGCAGATTTGGATATAGCTTTTCTGGTTAAAGTGGATGCTAAGTGATTATGCGGTTGGTGCAGTTCTGTTACAAGAGGGAGGCCAGTTGCTTTTGAAGTAAGAAGTTGTCTGATGCACAGACAAGATATACAAACTCAGGAAAAAGAACTGTTTGCGGTGGTGCATGCGTTGAAAACTTTAAGACACTATAATGTGTGTGTTTGAGTCTTGACAATGTGTGTGTGTGTGTGTGACATGTGTGAATAGATTCTTAAGTTAAAAGAGTGTGTTTGAGTATTTGAGAGAGGGAGGTAGACTTAGGGGTGGGTGTGTGTGTGTGGAGGGAGGTTCGAGGGAGAGTTAGCCTTTAGGTGTGTGTGAGTGAAAAATCAGAATTTAGGAGGGGGACCGGGAGAGAGACTAGTGGGGGGAGAGAGACTAGAATCTAGATAGTAGATACCATGTCGAGAGAGAAGGATCCCTTGTGAGATCATGTGACAGTTGCTTCTAATTATGGCACCTCAGGCACTAAGAGGTGGACTTGCAAGTATATGTGGCAAGGAGTACACAGGTGGGCCCCACTAGAATAAAGCAACACCTATTGCGTCTAGCTGGTTTTGAGATCGCAGGTTGTGCGCGAGCACCTGGACTCATTGATGATACCTGCAGCTCCATCTACGGCTACCTCGGAGGGTCATCATTCGCCCACAGGTTTGTGATCCGTAAATTTGTAATCAATGATTCGGAATTCCGAAGCTGTTAATAGTTATAACTTATAAATCCATTATCATGTCACCTGAGTTATTGACAATTGTAAGTAGTTGCTAGATGCTAAATAGAAATATTGCATTGATGATTGGCTGTTGTAATTATAATTCATTGCATATCGTATGTACCTTTGACAGTTACTACAATCTACTGACTACTACAGTCTACCACGAGTCATCCTATCCTCCACTGTAATTTGTCGTAGATTCTAGAATCTAGATAGTAACTAATAAATTGTGGCCATTGCAATGTGCAACAGTTCCAGCAGCCCTTCCACATCACAGGGTCAAAACTCGAGAGTCAGAGTGATGCGGGTGGCACCATCTGTCACGAGGGCTCTTCTCATGCCCAGCAGCATTACTGGTAACATCCTTAGGGGTTAGAGATGTGTATGGTGCCATCCTTCCTAGCAAAGTAACAAGGACATAGCCAGTGTATCTGTTAGAGGTGTTTCTACATGTGCAACCTCCCCTTTCACTTGGCTACGACCCCTGCATGGAGGGAGATGATGGGACATGTATCTAGGATTGGTTCAGAGTGGGAGGAACCATCCATGCAGCAGTTGAGGACGACTCCGTTGGTTGCCGAGCGCGACTCCGTGGATAGGGAGCTAGAGCCTATCAGGAGGATCATGGGCCATGTAAATCCAGATTCCTAAACCCTACTCTAATGTAATTAGTAATTAGTAATTACTAATTAATAACTAATGTATGTCATTTAGGTTCTAACTTGAAATTACAGTATGAAGTGGCGAGTGCCAAGTTCTATCTTCTAAGTTCTATCTCTTAACTCTTTATGTTTTAAAAATTAAGAATGATTGAATAGTTATATATTTAGTTGACCAATTACATAAATTGTTAAATTTTAATGCAATTGACAATGCCATCTGGAATCTGAATTTTGTGGGCAATGAGATCTTTTGAACTAGGTATGGGTGCTCCATCATATCAACATGGTTGGGACTGATTACAGGAAGAGCGCACTATTGTAAATATATTGGTTTCCTTCTTGCTTGGGCACGCGTTCTTGAGATCGCATCGACATCTCGGGCTTAACCTTGGATGCCAGACATTGTTTGGATTTATTGGCGCGGCCATTGTGGAGTTTGGCAAAGAGAATGTTGTGCAGGTATTGATTCTTGACTTTCAGGTTGAGTAGTGAGAAATAAAAATCAGTCAAAACTTTTTACTTACACTACTTGTTCAATGTTGCTTCTTGATCATGGACGTGGTCACTTCAGAGAAGATCGATGTCGGATGTTGCATTGATGATTTTGTGCTTTGCAGGTCATCACCGACAATGTGCAAATTGTGTTGCCATGGGGAAGCTCGTAAATGAAAAGTACCCTTGGATCTTTTGGTCACCCTATGCTGCCAGCCTACCCACCATTGCTTGTCCCTAAGTATGTTCAGGGAGGATTATAGCCTCAACATATTGAGGCCTGACCCCCACCAGGTCTACTTTTCTATTCAACAATTTGATTCAAATTTCATCACTAGATTTCTTACTACTTAGAAGCCAGTACATAGCTTACTAGCAACTACTAAACTACTTTCGATGCCTCAGTTTCAACCTAAGACCTTGTTATCCGATAATTGCTTTGTTGAAGCCTAATACAATTTGCATATGCATTCCGTTCCAGGTTTGGCTTTATTTTCATTGTTTTGGAGGCGCCTCGTGAAGGTGCATGATGGCTTGAGACAGATGGGTGGTCTTACAGCCTTGGCGTCAGTGGAGGGCACTCACGAGAGCCTAAAGGCCACGCGATTTGAGAGATTGTGCTAGCTCTCCTTTTTGGGACGGATGCACGGGGCCATATCATAGCGTTGTCGCTCTTTACACTGTCCCTGCGCTTTACGGATAGAGAGGGCTGCACTTTGGGCCTTCTCTATGAGTTCATGGACGGGCTGGGAGAGCAGATTCGCACCTGCACTGCCTTCAGTGCAAAGAGGTTTGTATTATGCATTATCTCTTATCACCGATTGATGAGTGTTCATGTAATATTAGTATGTTGTAATAAGTATGCACCGTGACATGTATGATGTATGATTTTCAAATGGACAACTGCGCCCTGTTTCCATGGTGGGACAAGTATGGGGGGTGATTGTCCCTCGATTGCAGAGCTTGCCATAACGCCATTCTCTCACAGGATTGCACAGCGAGTGCATGTGAGAGGAATTGGAGTTTGTTCTCTCTGATTCAAACGAAGAGGAGGGAACAGGGCTCACTGTTGCACAATTAGACAGGTTGGTGTATGTGCACGCCAATCTGCGGCTTCTGAAGAAGATGAAGGGGCGAGGGAGCCTATGCCGGTAAATTGTAATTTGATAGTTGCAATTGTGTTTGAACATTGAAATTTGAATCCTTAGTGGGACACTTCTAATGTGTTGCTCTACTGCTATACATAATGCAGGTAAATCCAGATGACATTTAATGTGAAAAGGTTCCAGACCTACCACCAACGGGTCACAAGGAGGTGGACGTTGTATGCACTACTCCATGATGACGCATGCAGTTTGTAGGTGAATTTCAAGTTTCAAGCTTTGAAATTTGAATTAGCCCTTGAGCCTTGAGGCTTGGGCCCTTGCAAGTTGGTTCCTTGCCACTTGGAAGTTTGAACTATGAGCTCCATCCCATGTTCTAAGTAGTAAGTTCTAGCCTTTAGAAATTAGAATTGAAATTGTGATTGTGAATAGTAACCCTTTGCCAATCGTCTACATGCAGGGACCCTACCACTCGGGTTGCTACACGTCGCAGGACAGGGGGAGAGGCTTCCAGTTCTCGAGCCCACCCCCCCCCCCCACACCCCCCACGAGGACGAGGAGCCACTAGAAGACGAAGACGACGCAGAGACCTCGGAAGATATGAAGCCGACAGCGAGGATTCCTCAGAGATGAGAGTGATCCATCTGATGATGCTGATAGCATTGATGAGGATCCTGCTCCTGAGCCTGCGCGTACGAGGTCACAGCTTCCACAGGTGACTAGGAGGAGGCTACGTTAGGCTTTAGTGACTAGGTCTCCCTTAGGGGGGACTCAACTGGCCCTTTGTATTTACTATTTAGCATTTAGTATTCTGGTTAGTTTTATAGAAATTAGGAGTTGAATTTGAGACTTTGAAGTTTTGAGATTATAAACTTGAGTAGCGTTATTACCATTTGGTATTTATGGACGAGTTTAAACTACATATATGATTCAAGACTCAGGTAACAAGTTTACATTTTGGTATGTTCAAATGTGGAATGTTTTCAATTATCAATGTTGAATGTCGAATGGGATTTGTACTCACAGACTCCGGTAAGTTGTAAGTTGTAACTCAAGAATTAATATTTAGAAGTTATTACTTACTACTTAGTATTGTAGCTTGTTACTTGTAAATTGTAAGCTATTAGAAGTTAGAACTTAGTACTAAAAGTTACACAATGCACAGTGTATACATTGTCATTTTCGTGAAATTTGAATCATTGAACATTTGCTAATTAACCACTAACTAACCATGCACATGGTACATTGGATATGACATATGTAATATGTATGATGTACAAAATGTTTTAAAAAAAAAACCCTAAAACCAATTCGCCGGTTCGAACCTGGAGAAGCCGATTCAAACTCGATTCAAACACGGTTCGAAAAGGCGATTCGAAAGGTACCCTCAAACTTTGTGTTAGATTATGTAAGCCTTGATTAACTAGACCTTTCAACTCAACATACTATAAATAGTAAATTTAGGATTGGCACGCCATGCAATGGTACCTCAAAAATGTCATAGACTATATGTACTTTCTTCTTAGTTCAAGTTACGGACTACAGGATACAGGCCTACTGGGCTACTCTGCATATATTCCGTAGGCCCTCTTTACATTTACTGTTGGTTATGTATATTTCTGGTTACGCATTTTATATATTAGTCATGTATAGGCCCCCAAAGCCTTTTTATATGCTTATGACCCGCACTGGGTCCTTTTTTTATGACATTGACTGGCCTTGGGCCCTTATTATATGGTTATATGTGGAGTGGGGGCCCGTAGGAGGGCGCACTATTTTCCCTCCACATTTTGCCTCCCTTTACTTTTGAATTCCTATTTAAGGGTTCATTGGTAGGGTATTTATAGGGGCATTTGTACACTCTTCGTGGCAGCAACCTATTGTCTTGTCTATTGCTTGTAGGGCTTTAGTCTATTGCTGTCTTTTATGCTTCATTGATTCAACACCTGAGATTTTGATCATAACTTGGTATCAGAGCACTTTCCTGATTGCTGATTTTCAGACTTGGTTTTCTGATTGGGTGCCCATTTTCCTTGCTGATTTTTCTCTCTTTGCTGAGGGCTTTCGTCTCTTTGCTTCAGCAACATTCAGCACAGTTTTGGAGGAGGACCAACTCCCATCAGAGCATTTTCCTTGGCGGAGTTTTAGCAGATAGTTAGCGGAAGTACTTTCGCTAAATTTGGCGGCCGAAAAAAAAAAAAATTTGGGCAGATTATTTCCGACACCCAAGTTCTAAATCCTTTTCCCTCTTTTTTTTTGAATCCTCCATTTGATTCAGGGAGAGGATTCCCAGGCATCTTTTCAGCATTGATTGGAGGCTGTCCAGCGCCCCTACTTCATCACATTTTCAGCCATTGTTCCAGCAGAGTTTCAGCCATATTTCAGTTTTGATTGGAGGCTGTCCATCGCCCTATTCTCACTAGTTTTCCACAGATTTCAGCCAATATTTTCAGCATTGATTGGAGGCTGTCCAGCACCCACTTTCATTCTCCTTGTGGTCACATTTTCCCAGCCAGCTCTTCGCACACGCTTGGAGCTCCTACTGAGAGGTATCTTTGCTGGTTTTTCCTTGCTTTCCACACCTTTTCCTTGACATTTGTCATTTCCTTTCTTGCTCTTAGTGTCGTTTGTGTACTAAAGCGTATTTGGGGTGACGACAAAAGTCCGCTCCCTCCGAAATTAAGCTTTTCTTACACTCTCTTCACTTCCTGCATTCCTTGACCATGGATACTTCCCCTACATCTTCTGAGCCTCGCATACCGTCTTCCACTTACCTTGACGAAGTACGGCATGAATTCCGAGATCATGTTAGGGAAGCCATGAGTGATGTACGCACTGATTTACGCCAAGAGTTACGAGAGACGTTCACTGCTCTTTCTGCAAGATTGCTACACTATCATTACAGTCCAGTGGTTTCTCCACTATCTCCACCTGTTCCCCCAAAGCGTACATTTCCACCACCCGAGACCTCCTTCATCTTCTGGTCCTTTGCCACGAGACTATAAGGATAAGGTTCCAGCTTACTGTGTATTCTGGGTCATCCGATGGGAATGAACTCGAGAATTGGTATTCTAAGCTGAGACCTACTTCCTTATGTTTCCTAAGACTGACATTCAGCGGATACATTTGGCTGCTTTACATTTGGAGGGTCGGGCTGCTACTTGGTGGCGCATGTTTCGCCAGACGGCTTCACACCCTGGCCCTTGCTAGTTGGACAGAGTTTATGATAGCACTCCGCCTAGCGATGATTGATCCTCAGTGGCTTATCAACAGCGCGACATCTTTCACAGTTTATCTCACATTGGTGACTTGGCTGCTTATACGACACGTTTACCCTGATTCTGCATATGCCTTCATATTCTTGATGATGACCCACCTGTTGATCAGTTTGCCACACCCACTGAGCCTGTTCCTGATCCCCCGATCTAGCTGGTATGCCATGCTCAGCTTGCTTATGCTACTTGGGCCGGTAAGCCCGGGTCCACGCCATATCCGTCTTCGCGTACGTATCACCTGGTCTGAGTTTATTTGCCCTTGTTGACACGGGTAGCACTCACTCGTTCTCAGCAGTCATTTACTACAACGCATTCCGTGCTATGCCAGTCACTACGCCTCATCCCCTGCATGTTGAGGGTTGCCAGCGCACACTCTTTTCCTAGCACGGCAGATGTATCAGCAGCTTTCATATCGATTGGAGGACATTCCTTGGTCAGGCAGGATTTTTCATATTATTCCTACACGGTACGATTTATCCTCGGTGCTGATTGGTTTGCATCCCTTGGTGCGGTTACAGTAAGACCCTCCAGCAGCAAGACATTTGACCCTTCTCTCATGATGGGTACCTCAGCAATATATTTTTTCAGTAAGTTGATTCTCGGCAGGAACTATCATGCTATTTCCGGGAAGCAGTTCATACGGAGTCCTCCGAAGCGCCACTGTGCAATGCTATTCATTCTGTTCAGCCAGTTCAGCCCTATTGCGGATGCACCAACTTTGCATAGGTATTTTCTGAACTGTTGCGTGAATTTGAGCATGTTTTTAGAGAGCCAACTCAGTTACCACCTTACGAGATGTCCAACCACCATATAGACCTTGTTTCCGCTGCATCACCTCCTTCTCATCCTCCTTTTCGTATGTCTATTGCTCTGCGCGAGGAGTCCAGCGTCAGGTTGTCTGATTTATTACGTCAAGGGCCTTATTGTTCCTAGCCACAGTCCTTTTGGTGCTCCTGTTTTACTTTTTGATAAGAAGGATGGTACTGAACGTCTATGTATTGATTATCGTGCTTTAAATAAACTTACTATCCGTAATCAATACCCTATCCCTCATATGGATGACCAGTTAGGCCAAGCCAAGATCTTTTCTAAACTTGACCTCCGTTCCCGGTTTTCACCAGATTCTCTGATGAGCACAAGACAGCTTTCCGTACCCACTTTGGTCTGTATGAGTTTCGTGTCCTTCCTTTTGGTGTTACCAATGGCCCGCCCACTTTTCAGAATGTCATGAATAACATCTTTCGTCTCTGCTTGGAAAGTGGTGTCATTGTTTATTTTGACGATATCCTCATTCATAGCACCACTCTCTCTCTCTTCATGTTCAGCACGTTCGTTCTGTTTTTGTTTTGTTAGTTACTCATCATTTGTATGCTAAACGTTCTAAATGTTCTTTTGCTGTTGTACAAATCGAGTTTTTGGGCTCTTTGTTACTAATGGTATCGTTCGTCTCGACCCTCGTAAGGTCCGTTCTATTCTTTCATGGCCTGTGCTTGCTGATGTTCATGATGTTCGTGGTCCTTCCTATCCATCTTCGTAAACCAGTTGCTCATTTTGCACTCTTGCATCTCCTTTGCATGCTCTGTTGAAAATGGAAACTTCGTTTGCTTGGACTCCCGCATGTCAGTCAGCTTTGATACTTTGAAGGTTAAGCTTACCACTTTGATTTGTATAAGTTTCGTGTCCTTCCTTTTGGTGTTACTAATGGCCCGCCCACTTTTCAGAATGTCATGAATAACATCTTTCGTCCTCTGCTTGGAAAGTGTGTCATTGTTTATTTTGACGATATCCTCATTCATAGCACCACTCTCTCTCTCTTCCATGTTCAGCACGTTCGTTCTGTTTTGTTTTGTTAGTTACTCATCATCTGTATGCTAACGTTCTAAATGTTCTTTTGCTGTGGTACAAATCGAGTTTTTGGGCTTCTTTGTTACTAATGGTATCGTTCGTCTCGACCCTCGTAAGGTCCGTTCTATTCTTTCATGGCCTGTGCTTGCTGATGTTCATGATGTTCGTGGTCTTGCTATCCATCTTCGTAAACCAGTTGCTCATTTTGGCCACTCTTGCATCTCCTTTGCATGCTCTGTTGAAAAAGGAAACTTCGTTTGCTTGGGACTCCGCATGTCAGTCAGCTTTTGATACTTTGAAGGTTAAGCTTACCACTGCCCCTGTTTTATGTCTTCCAGATTTTTCCCAGCATTTTGCTGTTGAGACTGATGCTAGTTCCACAGGATTAGGTGCTTTGTTACGTCAGCATCAGTGTGTTATTGCATATGAATCTCGTCGTCTTCGTTCGTATGAGCAGCGCTATTCCACTCATGAAAAAGAGTTGCTTGCTATCATTTTTGCTTTAAAGAAGTGGCATCATTATCTGTATCGTGTTCCGTTTGATGTTTTTACTGATCACCAGTCACTTCGTTATTTGTATACACAAAAGGATCTTAGTGATCGTCAGTACCGTTGGCTTCAGTTTTTACAGTCCTTTCATTTTGATATTCATTATAAGCCTGGTAAAAGTAACGCTGCTTGCTGATGCTTTGTCTCGTTTACCTGCTCTTACTTACAGTCTTGTTACGTCTCCCCACTCTTGGTATGATGATCTTCCTCAGGCTTATGCCACATGTCCAGACTTTTGTGATATTATGTCCGTCTGCCTCTCGTCCTTCCTCTCACCCTCACCAGGTTTATTCCATTGTTAATCATCGTTTGTTTCACTATGGTTCGTTATGTATTCCCAGCACTCTCGACATACATCCACAGCTCCTTCTTGATGCCAATTCCTCTCCTGTTGGTGGCCATTTGGTTTTCAGAAGTCCTTGTTCCGTTTAAAAGAACATTTTTTATTGGCCTTCCATGAAGCGTGAGCCTTCCCACCTTATTCATACTTGTGATTTTTGCCTTCGTAACAAGTATTCCCGTGAAAAACCTGGCGGCCTCCTTCAAAGTTGGCCTATTCCTTCCCGCCAGTGGACTGATATATCTATGGACTTCATTTTAGGTCTTCCCCGTACTCATCGTGGTCATGACTCTTGTTTGGTGGTAGTTGATAGGTTTTCTAAACAAGCTCATTTCATACCAGTCCGACGTACTATTACAGCAGAGCAGTGTGGTCGTATATTTATTTTTGAGATTTTCTGCTTACATGGTCTCCCACGATCTATACTTACTGATCGGGATACCAAGTTTACACCAGGTTTTTGGACAAAGCTTATGCGTATCTTGGATGTTAGGATACTTATGGGCACTGCTTATCATTCTTCTGCGGATGGTCAGTCTGAGGTTATTAATTGGGTATTGGAGGATTATTTACGACATTATGTTTCTCCTTCTGGTCGTGATTGGGATCAGCATTTATGTTTGGCTGAGTATAGTTATAACAGTTTTTGTTAGTTCCAGCACAGGTGTTTCTCCTTTCCTGCTTGCTCATGGATACTCACCAGTTCTACCCGGTATACCTGCTCCTCCAGATGATGCACCTGTTACTATTTCATCTTATCTTTTGAGTGCTCGAGAGATTATTACTAGAGCTGCTACTCATTTACAGCATATTCAGCAGCGGTACAAGACCATTGTTGATCGTCATCCACGCCATGTTGAGTTTGCAGAGGGAGATACTGTTTTTCTCCAGCTATGCTTTGCTCGTCATCGTTCTTGTACAGGGTCTTGCTTCTACTTGAGAAGCTTGCGCCGCACTATTATGGGCCTTTTCAGATTCTTGAGCGCCTCAGTCCAGTTACATATCGCCTTGAGTTACCTGCTGCTACTCGGGCTTGTGATATCTTTCATGTCAGTTTATTACGTGCTGCTATTGAGGATGATGCTCCTCGAGATTCCTTATTTCCTATAGATCCAGAGCTTTTTCCATTCCTGCCAGTTGCTATTTTACAGGTGCGCTTATTGCATAGTCGTCGCCATCGGCAGGTTCAGTTTTTGTCCAGTGGGATGGTCGTCCTATTGAGGAGGCTACTTGGGAGCCCATTGATGTTTTTTTATCACCCCTATCCTAGCTGATCAGGCTCGATCACTTGCAGCTACCATTGCTTCTCGGATGCTCCGGCTTCTCTTGATGTTCCTTTCTCAGATGGGATATCTTTGATGCAGTATTTTTCTCTGGCACTGGTTCTTATCTTATTTTGTCTACATTGGGGGCAATGTTCTTTATAGCCAGGGAGAGTTACGGACTACAGGATACAGGCCTACTGGGCTACTCTGCATATATTCCGCAGGCCTCTTTACATTTACTGTTGGTTATGTATATTTCTGGTTACGCATTTTATATTAGTCATGTACAGGCCCCAAAGCCTTTTTATATGCTTATGACCCCGCACTGGGTCCTTTTTATGATATTGAGTGGCCTTGGGCCCTTATTATATGGTTATATGTGGAGTGGGGGCCCGTAGGAGGGCGCACTATTTTCCCTCCACATTTTGCCTCCCTTTACTTTTGAATTCCTATTTTAGGGTTCATTGGTAGGGTATTTATAGGGGCATTTGTAAAAACATTTTTCAGATTATTGATTGGTATTGCTTGGGCTCTTCGTGGCAGAAACCTATTGTCTTGTCTATTGCTTGTAGGGCTTTAGTCTATCGCTGTCTTTTATGCTTCATTGATTCAAACACCTGAGATTTTGATCATAATTGTTCATGATGCACGTATTTTTGCTAACATGTCACCATTTGATGAAAGCAATCAAAAATAGGAAATGGTTGCACCTATTCAATCGTCCACATTATCCTCAACATGTACTTTTGGGCGGAATGGCAGGATTGGGAGGATCTGTGCTAGTATATTGTGTTAGAAGTCCACTATTTGTCCTTTAATGGAGGTTCCTCTGTTGATGCTCTGACTGCAAAGTCAAGGTACCCGGAAGGTACACCCTAGACAGCTTCTAGGGGGTCATCAGAGGTTTCTCCCAAGGCTAAAAGTCTCCTGAAGCAGTATGGCACATACTCTGAGCCTTTTCCAGGCTTGGTGGACATGACTTCTTATGTTAATGCCAAGTTATTGTGAGGTTTTGCCTTTAAAATTGGTTTGTAAGGACCAAGGGACCAAAACTTAAGTTTTGGTCCATATTTACAAGTTTGGAGGGGCCCAAGGAGTTGGGAGGGCCATGGCTTGAGGACCTTCTTCTCTAACTTAGAAGGCTGTCCCTATTTTCAGCGCCCACAACTAAAGGGAGGCTTCCAAGTGTGTTTTGGCACTTCAAATACCAAGACTCCTAGTTTCCATTTTGTAACTCCCATGACCTTTGGTGTTTGGCTCTTGGGTAGCCCATATTGGGGCCTTTTGGCTCATGATCCCTCTCATTGTTGTATGTATAAATAAGAGAGGCCTTCCCTCTATCCAGAGGAGAGAGAAGCTGTGAGATCTTGAGGGAAAGAGCATAGTCTCTTTTACATTCATCTATTATGAGAGAGAAGACTCCTTTTCATTCTATTCTACTTCTTACATATGCTGTATGAATTGTGGTTGTTCAACTTTGTTTAATGCACAATTTTAAACATGGTATCAGACCGGATGCTTAGGTGCATGGATTGGCTAATCATTTGCATCTACTTTCCTGAAATTTAATGCATATAGGGAAGTGTTAGATAAAAGGGACGTTTTTTTTGTATAGAATGGACTGAAAATCAGGTTGTTTTGCAGATTTTGGGAGTGTCTTCATCAAAATTGTGGAGCTAATCCTTTTAGGATAGCTATTCACCTTTTGTTTGCTTTTGCAAGATGTTCACACCGTGTAAGTAATGCAAACTTTAGAGCTAATTTCCAGCCAGATTGAGTGCCAATATCTAGCCATACTGGGTGCCGACATACAGCTTGCTTGGCGCTGATTTTCAGCTGTTCGGGCATCGATTTCCAACTTGTTTATGCGCTGATTATTCAGCTTGTTTTCAGGCTGTTCGGGGCGTCAATTTCTAGCTTGTTTGTGCGCTGATTTTTCAGCTTGTTTTTTGTGCTGATTTTCAGGCCGTTAAGGCATTGATTCCACCGCTATTTATATGCGCTGAATTCCAACCAGCGTGGACATTGTTTTTACAGTCAGTTCGTGCGCTGATTTCCAGCAGCTTAGGCACTGTTTTACAGCCTGGTTGTGCGCTGATTTTCAGCCAATGTGGATTTCTCTCTAAAAGTGAGAAGTTAAATGGATCGAATTATCAGATTTGGGAAATTAAAAGTCCAAACTATTTCTGGAGCTTGCAGACTTGTGGGAGGTGATTGAGGATTACCTTCCAGCTTCGCAGTCTACTGTACAAGAAGTTTCTATCTTCTATGACCCCCTCTGAGCAGAAAATTCGTTTTTGCCCATAGTTCCTCTGTTTTCCAGCGAAGGATTTTACTGGACAGAAAGGAAAAACGGGGGGGGGGGGGGTGAAGGCTGAAGGCCACCTGGCAGATTGCTAGGAGATGGCCAGGGGGCTGAGGTGGAAGCCTATGTGGCAAGGAAAAGCCACATGGCAGATCTGGAGCAAGCATGGAGTGGGAGGCACACCTCTCCTATGCTTGGTCTCATGAGAAAAAGAGGTGGAGGTGGTGGTGCATCCTTCTCCTTGCTCTCTCTTATTCCTTTTGGCAGCCATGGACAATACCATTTTGTTTGTGAAGAGACAGCAAGATTAGCTTTATCTACCTTCCTTGAGTAGCTTTTGATTCTCTTCTATCATCTCTTTCTTAATTCACCTCCCTTCTTCTTGTAAAATGGATCCTGATCCTACCACACAGCCTATGTCCCCTGCTAAAGAGGTTACTGCATCTACCTCTACCTTGCATCCTGACGCTATGTTACTTGCAATCAATAATCTATAGCAACAAATTATTGAGTTGCAATTCCCAAGCTGTTTTTGGATTTTCCAGCCTATTTCTAGGTCATTTTTGGATTTCCCAGCCATTTTCGGGTCATTTTTGGATTTCCATACCCTGCTCTTCTCAGTTGCCTTCTTCCTATCTCACGGCTCCAGGTTTAGATTTGCGCATAATGCGGGCTAAGAGCTTCATGCCGAAAAACCCTCGAAAGTGTCCTAGCACTTTGGAGACACCGTTCAACCGATCATTAACGCTTCTTGTAAGTGCTCAGCCAGCACCGGTTGTCGCTTCATCCTCAGCGCATATGGGGGACACCGCCCCCACCTATGCTCGCCACGCCACTCCAGAGAACATCTCCTCCTTAAATGAATACATCTCTAAGCAATTTGCAAATGTTCTCTCTCAACTTACTGAACTACGTTGCGGATCTGCTTACCAAGGCTGCCAAGATTGATGCCCGGAAATCACTTGTCTTCGTGCGGAGCTTGGTGCTTTGCAGGGGGCAACATCATCCCCAACATCAGGATGCTAAAGCTTCTATCGGTAAGATCCACCACCTTGAGTGCCAAATTCCATGACACTGCTGAGAGTGCTAGTCGCATCCATGTGCTTGAACAACGTCTTCATGAAACTTTGGAACATGTCCAGAAGATCCCTCCTCTCGAGAAAGAGGTCCGTGAGACCACATCATGGGCTTCTACATTTAAATCCTCCACCGCCACTCCCATCTTCTGCAGCCCTCCTTGGACTCCACGGTACAAGGCGTCCTGTCAAAACAAGAATGCCGAGATGATAAGAAGTTAAACTTGCGGTTGCGGGGGTCTTCCTACCGAGGGTACAGCATTGCATTAGGTTACATCTTTGTTTACATCGCGCATGGGACTATCTCTTCCAGGCAGCCTCCAAGATTACCAAGAATCCGGTTTTACATGCCCGAACCAAACACATTGAGATTCACTATCAATTTGTTTGAGAGAAAGTTTTATCAGGTGAGGTGGAGCCGATACAATGTTCCACAGAAAATCAAGTTGCTGACATCTTCACTAAAGAGTTGCCAAAGGCACAGTTCCAGAAGCTGCGCACCATGTTGGGGGTCAAATGCAATCAACTTGGTCATTAAGGAGAGTGTTAGAAGTCACTATTTGTCCTTTGAAGGAGATTCCTCTGTTGATGCTGCTAACTGCAAAGGTCAAGGTACCAGAAGGTACAACCCTAGACGGGGATGGTCATCAAAGGTTTTCTCCCAGGGCTAAAAGTCTCCTGAAGCAGTATGGCACATACTCTGAGCCTTCTCCAAGCTTGGGACATGACTTCCTTATGTTAATGCCAAGTTATTGTGAGGTTTTGCCTTTAAAATTGGCTTTAAGGACCAAGGGACCAAAACTTAAGTTTTGGTCCATATTTACTAGTTTGGAGGGGCCCCAAGGAGTTGGGGGGGCCATGCCTTGAGGACCTTCTTCTCTAAATTAGAAGGTTGTCCCTATTTTTCAGCGCCCAACTAAAGGAGGCTTCCAAGTGTGTTTTGGCACTTCAAATACCAAGACTCTTGGTGTCCATTTTTAACTCCCATGACCTTTGGTGTTTGGCTTTAATAATGGGCCTTTTGGCTCATGATCTCTCTCATTGTTATATGTATAAATAAGAGAGGCCTTCCCTCTATCCAAAGGAGAGAGAGAAGCTGTGAGATCTTGAGGGAAAGAGCATAGTCTCTTTTACATTCATCTATTCTACGAGAGAGAAGACTCCTTTTCATTCTATTCTAATTCTTATATATGCTTGTATAAATTGCGGATGTTCAAACTTTTGTTTAAGGCACAATTCTAACAAATTGGACAAGGTGTCCAATTATAGCATTTGGAAAATCAAAATGAAAAGCATTTTGATGGAGTTGTGGGACATTATTACCGAAGTGGAACAACACCCAAAACACAACTCCAACCGATATGTGTTTCATTTGACAAGAGGGCTCAAAAGGCCCCTATCCCTTGATCAATTTGCTCGTGACAGATCATGTATTGCCCACATTAGTGATGCCAAACAGCGAGAGAGGCACTTGAAAAGCACTCAGCACAATATGAAACGGCAATCTTCACGAAAAATGTTTTTTTTAAGGACCAGATTCATTGGTATTCATACGGAGGAAAATGAAAGCATAGGATCGTTTTTTACCCGAATCAAGGAATTGACCAATTGATTGCCATTGACAGGCCAAAAAGATATGTGGAGTTATTACATGCGACAATGAGCGGCCTATCAAAAAGACTTCCCGAATGTCTGCAAGCGGCATTGCATCAAGGGAGAGGCTATCGACAGTCGAAGATCTTCAAGGCATCTTGCTGCAATAAGAACAGAGGCGAGAAGTGGTAAAATCTTGACAACCCTCTCAAAGATCAAGCAATGCTAGCCAAAGGGAAGCACAAACTTAAGAAATTCCCAAAGAAAAACCAATACGGATGATGATGATCAAGGATCCTCATCAAGTGAGAAGAAGAAAGGCAAATTCTTTTATTGCCATAAGCTTGGACATCGGACTAGAGATTGTCGCAAGAAGAAGGCCAATATCAAGAAGAGAAAAGTGAAGTTGTTGACCAAAGTCTTGCCGAAAAAGATCTTGATAAGGACAATGGAGATAAAAGCACGGCATTTGTTACGTCATTAGCATCACAACATTCCATTGATGACACACATTGGTTTGCGGACGATAAAGAAGGGGCAACAAGGGCAAAGCAGGTGCTTGAGCTAGTGCACTCAGATTTATGTGGACCAATGAAGGTAATGTCAGTTGGTAAAGCCTTTTACTCTATCACTTTCATTGATGATTACTCAAGGAAGACTTGGATCTACACAATCATGGTGGTGAGTATCGTTTTGAGATTCATAAGTTTGGTCATGATGATAAAGATAATGATGAATCCACGCTTCTCATTGAGGACGAAGCAATGCCACCACCTCAGGTTGATCATAAAGTTGAGGATGAAGGTCGTGGCACTCCTCCAATTGTGGAGACAAGGTGGAGAGTTAAAGACAAACCTATTGGAATCATAAAAGGACCGAGGTTGCTAGTCACCTTGTAGCGGATCGCCTCAACGCACACTGCCCTAAATGGTATACGATCATGGATGACAGTGAACACTGGACACGGTAAAATTACTAAGTCTAGCAAAGAGAGAGAGCTGTGAGGTTCCATAAGAGAGAAGAAGGAGCCTGATAGATTTAAGGAAAATCTTGCACTCATGAGTAGCATTATTCCATCCAAAGACCCTCTTGTTATGAAGAAGCCAAAGATGATAAAATATGGCAAAAGCAATGCAGGAGGAGATCGATTTTATCAAACGACATGATACGTGGGAAATAGTTGGCCTTCCTAAAAGGGAAAGATCTCATTAGCAATATTGGTGTTCATAACTAGGTATAATGCAGATAGAACCCTAGTGAAACAAGGGGAATGCGCAAAGCACGGCCATAGACTATGAAAAGACCTTTGCTCCTGTAACTAAGTGGAATACGCTTCTAGTAGCTAATGTTTGGATAGGAATCTACACCAAAATGGATATGAAATCAGCATTCCTTAATGGGGGAAATTGAAGTTTGTAAGAAGCTGTCAAGTGAGGACGGTTTGATGTATGAGAAAGAACCTGGTTTGCACAAATATTAGGGTTTCGTAGATGCTAATTGGGCAGGTAATATTGGTGATAGGAGATCCACCAAGATTATTCTTTCCACTTCTCTTGGTCAAGCAAAAAGCAGGAAATGAGCCACTTGTCTGTGAAGAGGGCAGATAAACTGGAAACTGGATGGGATCTTCAAGCAGTTCATAATGTAAAAAACAAGCAAAAATCTGCAGCAGACTCCCTGTTGTGGAGTTCTAAACAGGTTATATGTGAGGGTGAAAGAGAAACTTCTCTATCGCTTTGAGCTACAAACATCAAGGGCCTTCTTTGAGGATATATTTGCTGAAACTATGAAAGGTAAAGTCAAATGGTTCTACTCTGCAGGATTCTGCACATGCATTCTTTTGTCCATACTTGTCAATGTCATAGTTGCCCATTCCGTAATCTAACAAAAACTGGGCGAGCAGATCCACCCATCAATCTGTCGCCCTCTGTCAGCTAGGCAAACTCCCCAAAAAATTTCAAAACCAAACTGTTTGGAAACAAGGCCCTGCTACGTTTTTTTTTTCTAATTTTCTTTATTACTCATTAGTACAAGTACGTTACAGCCAAAATAAATCGGGACAGGTTTCTGAGACCTAAATCATAACAAGAAAGAAACATGTATTTTCAAACCTCTGCATAATCCACCCACAGCATATAATATTGTCAATTCGGTCGAATGTGAAAGGGAAGACTTGGCTGTGATGAAGGCTAGCATGAAATAGCAAAGCCAATCAAATTAAGGTTAAGAAGACTAACCTTACTTGTGCTTAAAGTAGGCACCGTTAGAGTTTGTAGATTACATAGATCGTTAATCTATACGATAGCTAGTTGCTAGGATTGAAGTCCAAAAGAACAGAACATTCTTCAATTTTTTCCAAATAACCAACAATTTAAGATAACTAGTTCCTAAGATTGGATGCTTCGCTAATCTCTGACGCCACTCATGACATGGTTTTGAAAAGGATATTGTCCAAACAGAGCAGCATACTTTCGTAACTGATGTGTGCAGGATCAAACTCCCAGATATACAAGCTTGCTCCTTATCTTCTTTTTGTTTTGTCTTTCTGAGTGGAGTCGAACGCCAGACTCATGAAAGGAAAGGAGGCCTACGCCAACATGCCACTTATTGTAGGACTTATCTTTGTTAAGTAGACATATATTAGTATCTTTGACGGATAACCTATGCTACAAAATTCGAGCTGAAGCAGAGATATCACAGAGAGACTTGTTTTCCAAATAACAAGCAATGAATACATTTTCCTGACCTGTAGTGCTCGCAGCTCCACAGAAACAAATTTCTGTTGAGCAAACAATGCAGGGTACATATCATCAGTTTAAATGTTCCTCGAGTGAACGCTGCTTTTTACTCAGCTCTGATGACAATTCTCTGGAAAACAGCGAGAACTGACAACAAATTGACTGCCATTACTGAATAAAAATTTGTACTTACATGATAAATCAATATACAGGTCTAAACAGACATATAGGTCAGTATTTAGAAGGTGATATATGTTTCCATCAGCTACTGGTCTTTTACCTGCAACTGTGTTTAAATTTAGACAGTGATATATGTCCATATTTAGACTGATCTGTGTTAATACTTAGACAGTGATTTATGTTAATATTTAGATAATGATTCTTGTTAATATTTAAACAGTTGATCTATCTATGCAATCATCTCTAATATCTACACAGTGATATATGTTAATATCTAGATTGATGTGTGTTAATATTTAGACAGTGATCTGTGTTACTGTTTAACAGTGATCTATGTCAATAATGAAACTGATGTGTGTTGATATCTAGACAGTGGTCGATATTAATGTTCAGAATGTGATACATAACGTGAGGGTTAGGATGTGTGAAATGGCAGACATGATGTTTTAGAGGAGCTTAGCTCTGAACTTAATAACAGATTTGCTTCTTCAAGAAATGAGTAAATGGATAGGCGAGTGGCACTACTATGGAGCGCGGAGTGGATCGGGATGGATCGAGCGCCGAGTGACGCAAAAGAAAGCAAAAAAAAACACTAAGAAAAGGAAGTAGGTACTGCTTGGCAAAATTACTCTCCAAAGAGAAATATTTAAAGAGTAAAATTCAAATAGAACTATAACCTAGTAGTCCTAGTCCCGAGCATTGATAGTGGACATGTGGCATTACTTCATTGGTTGAGAACTCGTAGATTATGAGCCATAGTGAACATGCATTACTTCATTGGTTGAGAACACTTTGATTATGAGCCATAGCACAAGCTTGCAAATAGATCTAGATCTTGACTCCATATCTCTCCCCTGCTACGTCAGGTATCGTTCATCCGATGGTGGGCTACAGCTTGTAGCAAGTATTCACCGCTCTCTCGGCTCAGCCTACTACACGCAATAGTCCACCTTCGGATGAACGATACCTACTCCCCGTATTGCGATGTACACTTTGGCCCCTAGCTCAATCAGCTCAATCACAGCCACTAGCGTTTTTTTTGCCCTAAAATTTGCCCAAATTTTATGTAATTTACATTTGTCTCTTTATCCCATAAGTCTTTTGCCACTTGTTGCAAGTTTATATATATATATATATATATATATATATACATATGTACTAGTTGTGAGTGCCCGTCGTTGACGGGCAATGGCGGCCGATCTAGTGACGGCTGATGATTTGGAGGGAGTGTCCGCATTTAAAGGAGGGCAGTGTCACGTTTTTCGGGCAGTGTCGATTTTTAAAGGGCCGAAGGTGCCTTTGACTAAAGGCAGCGAAAAAGGCGAAGGTCGCAAAAATCGTGAGTAGGTGTCGCATTTTTGTGAGGGCCAGCGTCGCATTTTTTGGATAGAAGGGCCATTTTGTGGATGCAATTATTTCTTTCTCTGCCTCTGGCATCATTCTTCCCCCCACTCCTCAGTCGAAGGGCAACTACAAAATAGGTAGAAGAATACGTACGTACATTCTCTCTCTCTCTCTCTCTCTCTCTCTTCTCTCTCTCTCTCTCGTCTTCTCTCTCTCTCTCTCTCTCAGCTGCAAAAACGGTTTTTCTACCAATGCAAACTATGCAATTATCTCTTTCTCTACCCGGACATCATCCTTCCACCACTCCTTTTTCTCAAAATATGCACGTTGGTTAAGTAGTTGTGCACAAATGGAAGACAAAGCTCCTCGGTCAGAGGCCAACTACAAAACAGGTAGAAGATAGATAGCTACATACGTACATTCTCTCTCTCTCTCTCTCTCTCTCTCTCTCCTCTCTCTCTCTCTTCCTCTCTCTCTCTCTTCTCTCTCTCTCTCTCTTTATGCAGCCTAGAATAAAAGACATTGCACATGTTCTCAAATCTCTGATCAATGTGTTATTTATGTAGGAAAAATCGTAATTCTTCTTCCACAAAGAACACGATGAAAGTTTGAATAAATCAAACTAATATCAGTGTCTTCAATCGGGTCTGTATCTGATCTATGTACTAATAGAACAGTATTTGCCTTGTTTGAATATGCATGCGGAAATGATATGCAGAATTAAGAGACAACTTGAGACAATTTTTAGACAAACAGAAAACTATTGATCAAAAACGAATTATAATTCTGAATCTGAATCAGTATATTCTTTGATTGAATGAGTCTGAGAGTCTCTTCAGTTTGAGTTCTTTTGAGTTGGTACAACAAGTAGTGCACATGTATTTATATTGCTACAGGTACAGTCTTTTGGCCTTTTATTTACAGGTCTTTTGGGCCTTTTAATTCTGTAACATAGATATCTAATCGTTTACGATAGTTGATATTCAAATAGACGCTCTATTTCCAGGGTCGAATGATTTCTGTTCGCGAATTGTTCGCGACAGTCCATCTCTTCGTCTCAGCTTCGTGTTTCGCGAATTGTTCGTGACACTTGTCTCTTCGCGCCATTTTCATCCTTTGCGAATTGTTAACCCTTAAAAAAAATTAGCCCTAGTACATCTGCACCTTTCTCTTCCCTGGCGCGCACTTCCCACATGGCCTAGTCGTCTTTCTCTCCTCTCTACATTCGCGTCTTTCCCTCCTCTCTACATTTGCGCCTCTCCCCTATTTTTTTTTCATGTCTCATGTCCGTGTAACCCCACTGCTTCCCCCCTTTCACACATCTCGCTGGCGACTCGTGAGTTCTACACCATCCCTCCACCTTAACCTAACAAGGCCCCCCCCACCCCCCCCCCCCCCCCCCCCCCCCCCCCCCCACTCCCCTGTTGGGGCATTAAGGCACGGGGCCACACGTGTTTAACGTTTGGCCCCGTCCCGTGGCTGGGCACCACGTGGCCCCGATGCCCGGATGCCGATGAAGACCCGCCAAAATTCCTTGGCACGATCGATTTTGGCGGGCACGGGGCAACCAGGAGCGCTTGAGAGGGGCTCCGGTCAACACGGAATGGCGCCGAGAAGTGCTATTGGGTGGCGTTGGGCAATGGGGAGTGGCGTCGGGCAACTCGTATGGGGCCTGATGTCGGGCAGCGGGTGCCACGCTAGGGGCACCTGCACACCCAAGTACACACACATGTGAGAGATTGTGCAAGTTTGCTTATAAATTTGCCTCTAGGAATCCTAGAGAGGTGCTTATGGAATAATCTTTGGCTTCCTAGACAGCGTGCACCAGGGCAGCCAATTTCTAAAAAAAAAAAACACATGTGGCTGAGGGTGCACCGGGGCAAACGGCTACCATGCCTCTGAGATGAGGGCCCCTCTCCCCCCCATATCGTCATCTCTCTCTCTCTCTCTCTCTCTCTCTCCTCTCTCTCTCTCTCTCTCTCTCTCGTTCTCCAAAGTCTGCGCCCACCTCTTTTCTTGTGTCTGCATATATGTGTGTGTGTGTGTGTGTGTGTGTGTGTGTGTGTCTATATATAATTGTATATATTTTTAAGAGAATTATTTTTTATGGTCTCATAAGTCAATAATGAGCACATAATAGTTTGATTGAAGTGACCAAAAAAAAAATCTAGTGACAATTTTCAAATTTTCGATGATTCATTTTTTCTTTGATCAACAACATTTCATGGATTTGAAAGAGATTATCTAATTAAATCCGCAAATCCTCTTAGGCCCTTTTCTAAGTTTGACTATTTTCTATTTTATCCCCAAATTTTTAAACTTTCATATTTTTCTTGTTGTACTTTGGATTTCACTAAAGTCAATAGCAAAAGTGATAAGTTCCTTGAGCATGACACTATGCAACTATCCATACTTTTGTAGTCATGACAAGATTAATAAATTTTAGCCCCCTTTTTTCTATTTTTTCGAACTTTCCTATCTTTTTTGTTTGAGCTTGGATTTCAACATAGTAAAAAGCAAAATTCATCAGCTTGATATTGTAGAAGTGTTATTAATAACAAAATTTGACCTCTTCAAAAAAAAAATTATTTGCTCTTATTAAAAAATCCACGCACATTGTTATCGTTTTTATTGACATTAAACCTTGCTGAATTCGATTTTCATATCATTTCAAAATTCATATTAGGCCTACAATCCACAAATTGCAAGCTAATTTTTTTCAAAATCATTCCAAATGGATAGAGATTATGAACAGGAAGATGAGTATCATTCATATTGTAACAATAGTTTTGAAAATGACATGGAAGATTATTGGAATCAAGACGAAGATTATACTAAAGACTATGAGCAAGGTGGCGACTTTCCATTCAAATTCATTCAACTAATATGATAAAGTCTTTGATTCTATCCCCTTTAAAGAGATGATTTGGCCTTTTGTTTGTTCTTTCTAAGGTTATTTACTTGACCTTCAAATTTTCAAATAAACATTTATAACTTTTAAATCTATGCATGAAAAGCCTTCTACCACTATTGAAATTTAACGTCCATCATGCCCTTCAAGGCCAGTTTGGATGTATGTGATAGAACTTGCAATTTTGGGCATCAACACTAAAATCATGAGTTAAATGAGGGACTTGTAAAAATGTAATACTATACCTTCTCGACTCCTTGCAACTTGTAGTATCTATAATTTAAGTGATAAATTTGCAAGCTGGATGAATATGTCCTGAAGTTTTATATTGCAATTACAAAAAACTTCAACATAAATTGAAAATTCCATCAAAGTTTATCTTTTAAAAGATATGTGTTGAAGGACAAGTTCCTATGTGAGGGACTTCACACGATGTCCATGAATGTCATTGCCTTTGCATCATCAAGATAACGTCTAAAGGGCAATCTCAAATGTCAAATTTTAGCAATCATTGGACCAATTAGATGAAAACAAGAAGTCTTTCTTTTGACAAACTTAGATTTGGAAATTCATGTCTTGGTTTTGCAATAATAGGTGTCTTTTTCTGGGAATGAGTTACTGGGAGACAATGTTTAAATAAAATCCCTATGAGGAAGATCCATTTTGGATTTACTCAGAAACTTTGTAAAATTCGTCCCAAATACATCTCTTTTGGAACATCTGACAATGGTATGGTCTTGTGGGACTTATGCTACTTTTAGACAATGGTTCTTACCTTACTTGAATATCATAGGCGCACTACTTTATTACCAAATATGATATATGAAAACATCTTTACCATTTGAAGTAAGGCAATATAATAGGACAGATGCTAATAAACCAACAACAATGAAGGATCACTCATGTATTTCACAAGTGCATTCATGTGTGAAAAAGAGCCATTATGGCTTGAGGTTCATAAAATTTTTAAAGAGCTTTCATAAAGGTATTTATAAAGGTCTACCAAAAAGAAGAGGGTGGTCCCTTCATGAAATCAAAGCGAGAGAGAGAGAGAGAGAGAGAGAGAGAGAGAGAGAGAGAGGAGGAAGAGAGAGAGAGGAGAGAGAGAGAGAGAGAGAGAGAGAGAGAGAGAGAGAGAGAGAGAGAGAGAGAGAGAGAGAGAGAGAGAGAGAGAGAGAGAGAGAGAGAGAGAGAGACTGTGTGTGTGTGTGTGTGTGCTCATAGGGTATCTCCAAACTTGGGGAGAGAGAGGAGAGAGTGAGACAAATCATAGGTGGTTCCAACATTTTTAGAGAGAGAAAGAAAGCTCATAGGTGGTCCTCAAACTTAAGGAGAGAGAAGAAGGAATGCCAGACAAGTCTTAGCGACATTCCCTAGGCACCACCTTTTATGGCAAGTTTGTGAAAATTCCAACGAGGAAT
The DNA here is from genome assembly GCA_029204225.1 of Diphasiastrum complanatum. Taxonomy (NCBI): domain Eukaryota; kingdom Viridiplantae; phylum Streptophyta; class Lycopodiopsida; order Lycopodiales; family Lycopodiaceae; genus Diphasiastrum; species Diphasiastrum complanatum. The sequence continues at coordinate 1,566 of MU836552.1, read as the reverse complement.
CTATTTCCCATTCCAATCTAGCAACTATGAGGAGAGTTGCAAGGACATTCAATTTCATCGAAATAATTCTTTTGCATAGAAAATTGCAAGATTGGAACCCTCTCTCTAGTGCAAGTGATAAGATCAAAGGAAGAACAATGGTGTCACACACCAAAATTTGGGCTATGGCTTTCTTTATCATGATCGTAATCATTTGTGTTCAACAATGCACAAGCAACGTCAACAACAATGACAACATTGATGGCCCAAGGAAGCAATTGATGATTACAAGAAATTGGATAGAGGATGGTCCTATTGTATGCTTATTGATCTTTTTATTCACATTGGCATCCTCATGTAGAAAAAATACATCGTAAAACTATTTATGTTTATCTTTCACTTCTAAAGCATTAGTTTTAGCTCATCCTCCAAATAGTGACTAACTTCTAGTTAAATCTCTGTGTTTCAGGTGGTAAAGAGGTTTTGCTTCGACTTGGAAAATTTGCTTGCAACGGTAATAATTGCAAATCACCACCATGTTAGCAGTTCAATAGCACTCACTTTCATTGCAAGCTCGTTAATAATGCATTTATGTAACAGTTTGAAACTATCATGCCCTCAATTGTAACGTATTGAAACTATTATGTCTTCATTGTAACGTATTTAAACTATTATGTCTTCAATTGTAAGTTGGAGTGACCATAAATTTGTACATGTTTTATCAACTACCGACAGAAGAACTTTTTGAGTTTGAAATAAAAATGCTTGTACGCATGTTGGTAGACGTTAATAGTATGGATGGCTGATCAACCTATGTTGGCATTGCAATGAAAAATGCTTTTGTTTTTATTGTTATGTCCCTATGGAGAAGGTTCTTGACTGGTTCTTCATAACATAAGCTAAGAGCACTACAAAACAAAAAAAAAGGACTAGAGACTTGCTCAGCACCCACGCTCAGAACCCAGCCCACAAACATTCAATAACCTATTGTATCTTATGTCTCTAAACCAAATGAAGCACTATGAAAAAGGGTGCATGCGGTGGTTTGTTGCGCAAGCTAATAATAAATAGATTTTAGAGAAAAGACATGAATGATCGCCTAAAGCTAGTAAATAGATCACCAATTTTTCAAAAACCTCTTTTCCCCACTCCTATGAATGAGGGCCTATTTATAGATGTTGAAATTGCCAAGAACCCTAGCCTAAAAGATTTCATAAAGTCACCTATTGTCTCTTGAATCTTTGGAGGAAAACTATTCTCTTTCTTCTAATTCAAAATAACTTCATCTTAAAGTCTCCTAGGTCCAGATTAAGACATAGCCAATTGACCCTCCTTGTTGACCATCCTAATTTCAAATACAAATTAGAGTTTTGCAAACAATAGTCTTTAACCTGAAAGGTCATAACCTTAGAATCGATGATTTGGCCCATTAACCAAAAGGGTCCAACATTGTCTCCTCCCTCTAAGACTCATCCTCCTTGATGACAAAATTACACAAAATTGTTTAGAAATAATCCACTAACTCCCATGTTGCGTCTTCACATGATGTGACCCTCCATGCAATCAAGTATTCAAAAGTATCGCAAA
>MU836551.1:0-27182 GCA_029204225.1 Diphasiastrum complanatum | reverse complement strand
TGATTTTGCTGATGTTGAAAATCTAGCCCTATCTCACAAGCCCTAAGGCCTCTATGGCTTAGATCTACTAAGCTATGACAATGATTTTGCATCAGTTAGATCAGCTTATATTAAAAGATCCTTGTGGAATCATTGTCATTCCATTGATTATGATTGTTGTCTAGTGGTTTAGCATATAATTGCAGTCTGCTCTGTTTTTGTGTTATGTATGAAATTAACTGCCTTGGCCTTCAACCCTTGGTTCCTCTAGCTTTGATGGCCCTATAATAGCTTTAATTCCCTATAACCTGTAAACATCTGATAACTACAGGCTAGCCCACCAGGTCAAATTTCATGACTCCTCCCTAATCTACTTCTCAAGAACAAATACCACATGATTATTTAGTAGTGTAAGTTATGATAGCATGGAACCAACATGGTTGGAAGGAAATGCCAGAACTTTCCTAGCTCATATGAAAAATATTCTAGCTACTAGTCTTCATCTCATGTCATGTTTATAAACGGAACTAACATAATATATGTTAAAGCTCAATGCTCATGAATGCATGCCAGAAAAAGCCCTAGATCAAATAAGCAAATTCATCAGCTACCATTCAAATGATATGCTAGACCATAAACTACAAATGAACAGGTCTACGTTTTGTTAGTTTGGGAACTTGACTGATAAAAATGATATTTTCACATGCAAATATGTCAAAACATTCATCAACCATTGATCAAGGACTATGAATTTGCATAGAATTTTTAGGAACTAGAAGACATTGAGAGTGTGCAAATTCTTATTTTCTAAATGCTATCTACACAACATTAAACTGCAGTGCATTCGATTTTGAATCTTTTTAATCTAACCCATATTTCGCAGTTATAGCACACAAGTTGGCCAACAATGTTAACGAGAACTATGATCAAACTCAAACACACATTGATGTCCATATTAGCCAGCTTGTTAGAAGTTTAACACCCTTTTGAGTTCAATGCAAGTATAAAAAATAGCAAATCGTTTTTCTTTGCAAAGCACAATTCTTGACTACAGAAGAACTTGCTTCCATTTGACCTTGACTACAGAAGAACTTGCTTACATTTGACTATTGCTCAAGTGATAAAGGAAGCTGCTACTAAAATCGACAGGGATGAGACCTTAAATCCACTATGTGCAAAGGTAGGTCCACTTGCCCATATAGAATCGATTTCTCAATTTAAATGACACTAATGATCAATTGACCATTTCGTGCATACATTACTTGCTCATAAAGGGAAACACTCACCAGGTTACAATATCACAAAGGTGTGATCTTGAAAAGCCTTTCTAGACGTATGATATGATTTTGTAATCCATCTGGAATAATTTCACGTATGTGATCTTGAAGATGAAAATCCTTTTTGTATCCATAAAGGTTAGACCTTGATGCTCTCACAACACTAAATAACAAACCTAAAGTGTCACCCAAGAAGCAATGGCATTCAAATAGCTTCCACTACAATCAAATGCTTCATTCAAAATTAGTTGGAAGAAGAAAGTAGCACACCACTAACTCCGACTGTACTACAAAGATGATCCTATGTGAGATATCTGATCAGACTGTTAATGGACTTGCAAGACATAAGTACCTCAACAGTTTCTAGGTTTCTCCACCAAAAGACCTATCCAACCATAAATGAAAGTAATATTTCACTCCAATGGCTCAAGTGACAAACCTTCAAATGATGGTATGTTTCAGTGCCCATACGCATAGCTTCTGCAAAGCTATTAGCTCCTATTGGAAGAATCATGAATTCCTGCAAAATTGTTGACTTGGTACATAAAAAAATAACAAAAATACCAACGAGAAGTACAATGACTGTGTTGTACATTACATTGGTAATAAAATGTCCTTCCCACAAGAAGTACTATCATGAATCAAAGAAGCTCGTACACTGTTCTTTATAAGAAATATAGAAACTTGAGCACTGATATGTTTGGTTCTGTGAACATTCAAGTTGATGCAATCACTACGTGGTGATGTTATACTTGCATCACTCTCATTGACGAAGCTATTTTCTCTGGTTAAGTTAAAATAGGCAAAAACAGAACCTGCATTGCCAACTTATTTCCCGCATGGCTTCCACCATTAATGATGTTGAAAGCTGGGACTGGAAGCACAAATTTAGCATTGCCACCAAGATCACCTATATGCTGATACAATGGAACCTATGAGCACCCAACATTCACATCAATATGTGAAAATTGTAGCAAATTAGAGATGTTTCCTGAAAATGGAAATAGAATAAACATATAAAGTCGTAGAAACTTTATTCAAACATTACAATTTGAATAGGTTCACTTTTTCTCAAATCAAATCAAGCAATTAATATTTGATTCAAAAGTACTCAAAACAAAAGAATATTAAAAAAAATAATGGAAGTTCTAAACAAAGACTAATCAGAATCTCAATTTGAATCCTGAATAAATGCAAAAGACTAAAAATTGTGATTCTTTGTTTCTATGATACATAAATGTTTGAAAATCATGTTAAAACGCTAACAGTCATAAATAAAAGTAAAAAAATGAAAAACGAGGTCATTTCATATCATTTTGACTACCAATATTGCTACGAAATGAGAAATGAGCTCCTAATGTAGTGTTATTGATTGGTGTACATACAAAAGACATTCATAAAACGTGCTTGATTCCATTTATTTCTGAATCCAAAAACTGCATAGTCGATATGATTTGCCTGATTTTAGAAAAAAACTTTCAGAACCTAAAGGCACTATCTGTGTGTGTGTGTGTGTGTGTGTGTGTGTGTGTGTGTGTGTGTGTGTGTGTGTGTGTGTGTGTGTGCGTGGGTGGGTGCGTGTGTGTGTTGTCTCTTCGCAAACATGCACACAACGCAAAAGAGAAAAGACGTACAAGAGAGATACGACTAGATTGAATACCCTTATTAGTGTGCACAGAGATAAACGTGGTCTATGTGACCAAATATCCAAAGTAATATCATAGTTTTATAAAATCCAATAACGAAACGGATAAAATTATCTAAAATCAGCTTTAACTAAATAGAAGAGTTCAAAAGCGATTTTATATTGTAATCCTTAATAACAAAGCTACTAAGCATGCCAACATTTTCATGATCAGAAGTACTAATTATTTTCAACTTGACCATTATGACAAAGCAAACAACTATGTGCCTCCCAAGAAAGCTTTGGATTGCACCATTTTTTGTGCCCAATCTTAATTCATGCAAAGTCATTAAATGGCCTATTTTTTCTTCATAAAAATATCTTCTACAATATGCCTCTTGAGTTGACCACCAACATCAGGATTGAACCATTGTATATGTTGCATTTTGAAGGCTCCTTCCAAATGCCCGCAATGAACTTTGTATGCAAAAATTACTTCAAGTTGGACAGGAGCCCCATTTCACAATATCCATCCACCATCCATTGCTCAATCTTTAAGGAAGCGTGCATTGTTGAATGGCCACCTTTGAGAGTCTAGAATCGTGTAAAACCTCTACTCTTTCAATGATCTTCAGCAAGGCCTAGACATTAGTTTCAGCAAAAAAAGAAATAGCACCCAAATAAGAGGTAAAAACCTTCTATAAACTTGCTCGATTTCGGCTCATTTCAAATGAAATATGCTGCCTCCCCATACTTCACAACCATAAAGGTTTGACATAACATCCATTTCCCATACCATCTCTATAGATCTAGTCATTTACATGATGTTTCCAAACCGAAAAAGGAATTCCAAATGTAAATTAGCATGTTATCCAGTCAAGAGAGTTCTAACGAAGGTTGTGAGAGATCTGAGTGTCCAAATAGAATATAATACGATCTTTATTGAAGTCAGTTGAGATCAAGGTCTATGGAACCCATGAACAAAGTACAACAAAGGAGGTACATGTGTCGATTTCTATGAGATGTGACAACATTGATATGAAGATTCTCCTCGAACAAAAACCCTCTGTCACATAGCCTATACTACTTTGAGCTACCTAATGCTAGATTATGCTTGCAAACGCTCTAGTTGAAAATAAGTCACAAATTCCTGCACATAGGTAGCATAGGGCCACCTTGAACTCACCTCCACTGATCATGCCTTTAGGAAGGAAGAATTTCAAGAATTTTCAGATTTAAGGGTTTCTATAAAAAAAATATTGAATGTTTGGGACCTAAACATCATACATAAAATTGACTAGACTTGGATCACCTAATTGAAGCCAATGGTCCACATGTTCTACTTCCTTTCGAACAGATGAAATTACCAATCCACAAATCCTTGAAAACGAGTCTAATGTTCTAGTTAATGTCATCAATAACTATGTCTGCATCAAAGGTCTCATTGTAATCCTTACCGTACACTATCACTCACAATGGCTATAATCGCACTGCAATAACTCCAAATGGCAAAATCTGCAACAAAAATGGAAGACATGTTCCAAAAGTGAAAAATGTCGTCTCTAAGTGCACCTCAATCCAGCTTATGTAAAAAAAGTTAATACAATTTCAGTTTTAGCCTTAAACAAGCTCAAAAGTGCCCTTGCCCTTGAAATTTGTGATTTAATGCCAAACTACCAACTTCAAAAATTTGGCTACCTGCGCACATATCTTTGATTCTAGAGATTTTTGAATCAGCGCGTAGCTAATCAATTCCATATAGCCCCTGTCCAATTAGATCTGAAGAACAGTCACTTCCTCCATGTGATTTAATCACTCTGCTTTTGGGTTTTCTACAAAAAAATATCAATGGACAATGCCTTAAAAGCTGGGGAAGCCTTAGAGAATAAGGACAGGGAAGTTGAATCGCTTCAAAACGAATCTCTTTAAGTCACTAAAGGGTGGGACCCCTCTTCAATCCAGTGCAAACTGAATTTCATAACTTCAAAAATGAAGTTTACTTCAAAATTGAATGAAGACGTCAATGAGGGCCCATCGAGTCACATCTGGGCAGTCCAAAACAGTTTTAGCTTCAAATCTGAGGTCCTTGTCTTCTCCATGTGCCGAGAATTCTCCATGTTCCGAAGGAACCACTTCAATGCACTAACTGAAAAATCACATTAGGCATGAGATCAAGCCAAAGAGAGAGAGAGAGAGAGAGAGAGAGAGAGAGAGAGAGAGAGATCTTTATTTGATGTCCTTGAAATACCCTAAGGTACATAGGACTAATAAAAAAGGTACATGTCAAGTATGCACAGTGGGACCTTAAAAGCTCTACCATCTAAAAGAAGCAATAACTGCAAAAACAGAAACTGATGGTTGCCACAAAACATAGCCTATGATCATGGTACAATAGATGTCCCTCCGCCTGTAAAATAATGGTGTATAGTATGTTGTGACACTATTGTCGACAATCTCTATGTGAAATACTCTCCACCAGATATCCGGGTACTATAGGACACCCAACGGGATCCCGAGATAGAAAATGTGCACGATTAAACTCAGTCTTCGCCACTAATGGACCTTGCCAAGTGCTCCGAAGATACGCCCTATATAGATGGCCTTGAACATACTGATGAGTACCAGCCGGTAGGTCAGTACTATGAATACCCAATGGGGGACGACAAGCCTGGGAATACCATGAGAAGGAGTGTCCCTCATAATGTAAAGTGTCGGGATGATGACAAATCTGCTGCAGCATAGTGTGTGTCTCCACCCTAGAGATCCTCCAGTCGCTTTATGAATGTCACAATATGGAATAGGGCCTCCATCTGAATGGGGGACGGCAAACTCTGCTAGTATAATATGATGTGGTACAGAGGGCTTAGCCATATCATCCGAGATAGCATATGGATCTGGAGTCGTGAGATGCATGCCCACTCGCACTCGGTGGCTGTTAAGCCAGTACTCCATGTCTCTGCTGCGTACAGGGCTGAGGGGACTACCGTAGTGTCAAAGAGTCGGCATTTACTAGTCGCATCCCTAATGTGTGAGCTGAAACATAGTCTCTCCAGATCTACCAATGAAGAATAGCCCTTGCATAACCGGGAAACTGCCGCCTGTCTCATACTGAAAGTGGGACCAAAGAATACCACGCCCAAATATGTGCAGGAGTCAACTACTTCAAGTGGATGACCATCCCATAGAAGCTCTTGCCGTATCATGAAGGATCTAGAGGTGTTAAACACCATAACCTTGGTCTTGGCCACATTCACTGACAATCCCCACTGTATACAAAAAGAAAGAACCGCATCCAGATGCTGCTGCAGGCGTTCCCTCGTCCTCGAAAAAAACCACATCATCTGCATATAATAGGATAGCAATAATGAGGTCACCCAATGTACATCCCTCTCCTCCAGCACTTTGTATATCATGCTCAAGCTCATCTATGTATAAACCAAAGAGTGTCGGTGAAAGTGGACATCCCTGATTAACGCCAATCGTACTCTCTCCCTCTCACGATACAATCCCTATACTCGGATACAATGCCACAACTGCCTGTATGATATCCTCCTGAAAGCCACGATCCCGAAGCCTCTGTATCAATAAATGTCTAGGACAAAGTCAAAGGCTTTGCTGAAATCCACAAAGCAGCAGTATACACGCTCTCTCTTGGCCCTAGCCTCCTCAATGATGGATCTCAGAGTGAAAATATGATCCGATATAGTATATCCTGGTCTGAAACCGGCCTGGCCAATGGCATGAAGTGCTCTGGTATCCATCTTTGTATTGATCTTTGACTGAAGAATAGAGCCATAAACTTTGGCAAAGAGGTAGCTAATCATGATGGTACAATAGTTGTCGACTTTCATGGGATCAAAACCTTTATGGATAGGATGGATAAGGTTTGTAGACCAAGGGGAGGGGAAACCAGATGTGATAGCACAGTTGAATAAGATAGAGAGGAAAGGTGAGAGGATATCAACGGCATGCTTCAAAAGTTCAGCCTCTAATTTGTCAATGTCTTTGGCTTTATGTAAGTTTAATGGTTGATGGCCTCTTCTACCATGTCTGGGGAGAACATATCAAAGGTTTATGTGGATGAGGGTGTGGGAAGTGGAGGTGCATCAGGGACAATGTACAACGATGTGGCATAGGCCACCCATGTGCTAAGATCTGTGATCCGGGGTGGAGGTGCTCATGGGAGGAATTTTTTCCAAAAGTATCTCGACGAGGAGATAAAGAGAAGGTCCATCATCTTCTTTCCTTGGCAGATCACATATGCAATTTTCTTTTTTTGGTTCTACGATATACAAGAGATAAGTCCTTTACCAGAAGGGGAAGGTGGCAGCGTGCATAGATCAAATTCAGGTGAAGGTAGTTACATTCGTTTATGTGGCCGACAGTGTCGTGGGGGCCACGAGTGTGTAAGGTGCGAAGAAGGCCAATGGGGAGAGAGAGAGAGAGAGAGAGAGAGAGAGAGAGAGAGAGAGAATAGAATTTTATTAACGTCTTTTGGTACCAGAAGGTACATAAGACAAAAAAGAGAGTACAAGCGTAAGAAGCATTGTCCGCATACGGACTTATTTACTAATGAAATGAAACGTACTAGTGTATCTATCTCTCTATCTCTAAGAAAGAGTATCAGAGCTTGACCATTAGCTTGTGAAGGTACAATGCAAGAGCTTAACCACCTGCTTTGCGGAGGGGATTAGCTATGAGTGAGCTAAAAGTAATGAGTGATGGCAGTAGCGAAGCAGCGTGATGTAAGCTGGCGGAAAGCACGTGAAGACCGGGTAGCACTGGGTCTAGCAGAGACGTGTGAAACTCTCTGTGTCTTCGATCTTCGAATGGGAACTTCAAAATCCTCAACTGAAATATCATCTCTGTCTCGCTTCTGGAAGAACTAGGTAATCTGAGCCTGACTGTGATCTGTATCTGAGAGCGTAGGTAGAAGTGAAGCTCGTAGAGTATACATCTCTCTCAAAAGAAGACCTACACATCTGGGGTCTAGATACTCGAGGAAGGAACTCAGCGTGAGAGGAGTATCTCTGTATAAACAATGGTATCGCGCTCTGATCTCATAATATACTGGACAACGAAAAATGAAATGAATCTCATCCTCCACCTCCTGAAGAGAGCAAAGCTGACATATCCTCTGCAATCTGGGAGTGTTTGTGCATCTATCTCTCTCGATAGCAAGCTGGTGAGAGGAGACTCGAAACTGTCCAATAGGGTATCTCAGACCAAAGGATAGCGGCTGTGTAAGATAATTTGGAAGGATAGGCAAGCCCGTAGCGTCCAGCCATAATAGATGTGTGCCATAAAAATGTATCTTGACCCTATCCGGATCGGGATATGACCATATAGTGCGTATGTAGCTCCGGTAAATCTGTCGTCTGATATAAGCATGGGTCCCGCTCGGAAGATCAAGTGCAGATAAACCCCAGGTCTGAAGAAGGGTTGAGACACTGCTATACCGAGAATGCTTGGCTCCCTGTCCAACAATGGTGCGAGATGAAGTGAGAGCAGCAACAACATATCTGGAAGTATCGAGATCTAATACTCTGTGAAGAAAGGTAATGATCTGAAACATAGCACCAATAACTAAGGGAGGGAAGGCAAACTCCGGTAGTATGATATCATGTGGTACCAAAAGCTTAAGCAACCACTGATGCACAGAACGAGAGAGTGCCAGGATCGTGTAGGAGAGCCCGGCTACCTAGTGTGACTTGCCATCAATGTATTTAACTTGTCCATCTCTATAAATAGCAATTCTGCCCTGCTCACGAGCTTCATGAAAAGCTCTTCGACGTTCTTCCCCCTGAATAAATGTAAGGTCATCTTGTAAATGATTAAACTACGATCTAAGTGATTGGACCTCAGCTTTAAGTGATTTCAGTTCACAGGCAAGAAAGGTTTCGAAGGCTTTGGTGCTAGAATAGTCCACTGTAGAAAGAAAGGGGGTAAGAGGAACGGATGGGGTATGGGTTCGGTGATAGGACTGGCCGTAGGAAAGAACCAGGGACAGGGAGGGACCGGCAGGCTGAGGCACAACCCCCTGCTGTCCGGTAGCAGCAAGTCCATCATGCTGCCGGGCAGCCGGGAACACAGGGCAAGCCTGCTGCACAACAGGTACATCAGCAGCAAAACAGACCTGCTGCGCAGCAGCAGGCCCTACCTGCTGCTGTGCAGCAGAGGGAGGGGTGGGGGAGGGAGGAGATACGGAGGAGGGGAGGGCGAAGTGGTGGGGGGTGGTGGCAACTAGGGCGATGGAGGGGGAGGAGGAGCTAGCGTAAGGGCAGCATGGGGAAAGGTGTGGGCAGGAGCGTGGGCTCCCCCGGATCTTCTTTTTTGCCATGGAAAGGGAGAGGGAGCTAGGGCGATGGAGGAGTAGTAGTTAGTGGGCTGGAGAGGAGCCATCGCTGGAGAGGGAGAGAGGGCGTTGGAGAGCCATCACTAGAGAGAGAGAGAGAGCGAGAGAGCAAAAGAGAGAGAGAGAGAGAGAGAGAGAGAGAGAGAGAGAGAGAGAGAAAGAAAGAAAGAAAGCTTTATTAATGTCTTTTCCATGCCAAAACGCATATAAGACCAATAAGAGTACATGTCAAGTATGTGGTAACCTTGGGAGCATATATAAACATCTCCAAGAAAGAAAACTATGCATAAAAGATGAACAATATAACGGTAAACTATAAACTGTCCATAAGTGGGAGCAAAAATAGCTACTCAGAGTAGAAACATATCGTCTAGTACTACTGCTGAAGAAGGATGTGATAAGAGCTGTAGCAGGAGGTAGTATGGATCGTCGCCGTCGCCATCGTCGTCTAGTAGGATGAGAACAGTGTGCTCTCATAACAAGGCAGGTAGTGCGGGATGCCACATGACCGTGAGTGACACACTGTCTCTGATATCTGTGAGGTGGTGTATCGTCGTCGTCATCTGACTCGGGGTCTCGGCGTGGTCGTCTCCTGGAGAAGAATGATGTAATCTGAGCCTGAGAGCTAGAACGTGGCTGGTGAACTGACTGGTACATATCCTGTCACAGCAAGACCATCTCACGTATCATGAACGCAACGCAGCGAGGATCCTCATATGCAATAAGTGATCTGAGTGTGGTAGGCATGTCCCGGAACAGACAGTGGTATCTCCCTCTGATCGCATAGTATATGGGGCATCTGAAGATGAAGTGCTCCTCGGACTCTACCTCATGTAAAGAACATAGCTGGCACAATCTCTCCTCTCGTGGTGTACCTTGGAATCTGCCAATCTCGATAGCCAACTGATGCGAGGAGACTCTGAACTGTCCCAAAGTGAAGCGGAGACTGTGTGATAGGAGATACTCTAGACCCCAAGTAGGAGGGTATTGTAGCCGACCGCATCTAGATCCATAAAATGTGTCTTACAAAATCTAGTTTGCCTCTCCTTAGAAGCCCAACAAGGCCTGCTGGCTATAGATAGATTGTTGCATGTGGTTAGGAGAGCCCACAGCTAGATGAGAAATAGACACACCAAATGTGCATAGTAGTCGGGATGACTATGTGTTGCAAAAAGGATGATAATCCTAATCAGAAAGTGCTCAACATGAGGTAACTGCAAACCACGGGTATCATCCAGTACTAGAATCTATAGTCAAAAAGAAATGATTCTACTATGCATATAAATGATCAATCCAAAGATGGCCTCTATCTAGATAGGGGGCATGGCAAACTTAAATGTCAGACTAAGGGTTTAACATGACATGGAGACTTGGAGATGTGAGAATATAGCCCAATCCAAGGTCGTAAGCCCAGCACACCATACCTTTGTGCATAAAAAGTTGGTCAGTGTAAAAGATGAACAATATAACTGTAAACTACAAATTGTCCATAAGTGGGAGCAAAAATAGCTGCTAAGAGTAGAAACTTATCATCTAGCACTACTGCTGAAAACGACGTGATACGAGCTGTAGCAGGAGGTAATATGGATCGTCGCAGTCGTCGTCTAGGAGGATGACAATTGTGTGCTCTCATAACAGGGCGGGTAGTGCGAGCTACCACATGACTGATACACTGTCTCTGATATCTATGAGGTTGTGTATTGTCGTCGTCGTCATCCGACTCGAGGTCTCGGCGTGGTCGTCTGCTAGAGAAGAATGACGTAATCTGAGCCTGAGAGCTAGAATATGCTGGTGAGCTGACTGGTACATATCCTGTCGAAGCAAGACCATCTCTCATATCACGAGCGCAACACAACGAGGTTCCTCATATGCAAGTGATCTAAGTGTAGTAGGCATGTCCCGGAACACACAGTGGTATCTCCCTCTGATCGCATAGTATATGGGGCATCTGAAGATGAAGTGCTCCTCGGACTCTACCTCATGTAAAGAACATAGCTGGCACAATCTCTCCTCTCGTGGTGTACCCTAGAATCTGCCAGTCTCGATAGCCAACTGATGCGAGGAGACTCTGAAATGTCCCAAGGTGAAGCGGAGACTGTGTGATAGTCCTGAAGACAAATATCGAGGTAAGACTAGGAGTCCAGCGGCATCCTGCTCCAGAAAATGTATCCGGTAGTGATCAGGCTTAACCCCTTATTGGCGTCACCAAGTACGGTCAAGATATGCTCTGTATAAAAACCGTCTAATGTACTGGTGTGTACCCAATGGGAGATCCATGATATCAATACCGAATGTGTGATGCCTGGGAGAACCATGACAACCGATACCCCTGAGTCTGAAGATGGCGTGAGGACATGACTGCAAGCCGTGTGTATCTTTGCTCTGTATCAGGAAGTGCCCGAGCCCTCTGGATGTACGTGATAAGCTGGAAGGCTGCCTCTATCTGCATAGGGGGGGTGGTAAACTCTGCAAGAATGATCTCATGTGGGACAGAGGGTTTCGCCTGAATCATGCGAGCTAGCATGGTGGTCTGTAAACGTGAAATGCTGGCCCAATGTTAGGAGGAGAGGCCTGTACACCATATCTTTGCTGCATACATGGCTGAAGTGGTGACGATGATGTCAAAAAGTCTGCACTTACTCGGGGCATCCCGAATAGACTTACGGAAGCAGAATCTCTCCAACTGGACTAGGGAAGAATGACCCTTCCCGAGTCTAGAAGTAGTTGCCTGTCTCATACTGAAAGTAGGACCAGCGAAGAGCACACCAAGGTAACTATAGGAAGAAACCACCTCTAGAGGCCGTCCATCAAAGGTAAGCTCTTGATGCTGCATGAAAGCCTGAGAGGTATTGAAGACCATGATTTTGGTCTTTGAGAGGTTCACAGTTATGGACTCCGCTCATTACATTCGCCGCGTCCATTTACATTTACAGTTACTTTACTTTATGCATAAGCAGGCCTTGGGCCCTTTTTTATTCATTAGTGACATTCAGACTATATGGTTGGCCTTTGGCCTTATTATTCATTATTAGGCCATTTGGACATATTACTGGAGAGTGGGGGCCTTCTTGGAGGGCGCACTATTATCCCTCCCAGTTGGGCCCTAGCCACTGGAAGCTTCCTTTTAGGTTTTCCTCTTGGCTATAAGTAGGGAAACTGTGTCATTTGTCATTCAGCTGATGATATTGATCTCTCTCTTTAGCCTCCTTAATCTCTCTCTTTCCTGCTTTCTAGGGTTAAGTCTTGCTTGTGTGATGCTTTCATAGCTTAATTCTAGATCAGCTGTGGCTTTATTCGTAACTTGGTATCAGAGCACGTTTCTGAGCACAATCTGGAATTTTTTATTTGCTGCCTTGCCTTGCTCCTCCATCGCTGTTCCTACAACTCCATTACCGTTTTGACAGCCCTGTTCCATCGCTGCTCCTTCCACTCCTTCCTGCCCAGCGTTCCCCCTGTTTTGTCCCCTCTTTTCTTTGCTGCCTAGCGCTCCTCCTCTTCCTTTCCATCGCTGTCCCTGCCTTCCGACCTATCACTTTCGTTTGATATTTTTCCATTTTGCAGCCATCTTCCACAGTTAGTTCCCTGACTGTCCAGCGCCCATCCTCATCCAAAAACTAACCAATTCCGACATCATTTGCTATTCCAAACAGCTAAAATTCTTCAACCTATAAATCGCTGCCTCAGCACTCCCAACTTGTCACTTTTGCCTTTTATTTTCTCCAATTCCAGCCATCTTTTACAGCTTATCAAAAGGCTGTCGCGCGCTCCTTCTTTACCACATTTTCAGGAATTCTGACTCCGTTTACTCTTTCACATTCACATTGTATCCTTGGCTGTCCAGCGCATTTTTAAAGCTTCTCCATTGTTCATTGTTGTCTGCTTTTTTCAGTTGTGATAATATTGGTTGTAATAGGCTAATTTGGGGTGACGACAAGAGTCCGCTCCCTCAAGTTTCGTCTATTCCTTCCACTATCATTATGGCACATTCACCTACCCCGAGTGAGACTACTCAGGAAACCTTATCCGATCAGTTTCGTCGCATGGATGAGACCCTTTTTGGCCTCGTTCTTCGCTTCGATTCAGTTATGACCGGCTTTGCTACTATGCAGTCACAGATTGATTCTTTACAGCCTCATGGTCCTGGTAAAGCTCCTGTTTTTCCTACATTTGGGACTCCCCCTCCATTTGGATTTCCATCTTCCTCTGCTAGTCAGCCTGGTGGTGGACCGTTCATTCCATCTAACCCACCTCCTGGTTTCTTTCCTCGTCCCCCCCTTCCTGAGCCACACTTTGCTCGAGACTTTCGTGATAGGGTACAGCTTGCTACCTATTCCGGTTCCTCCGACGGGAACTTATTACAGAAATGGTTTGCTAAGCTTGACACATATTTTCAGATTTACCCCAAGACTGATCCTCAGAAGATCCAGTTGGCTGCTTTACATTTAGATGGACGTGCCGCCACGTGGTGGCGAGTTTATAGAGTTGATCCTAATCGGGAAGGGCTCCATGTATGGCATACTTTTCGCTGTGGCCTCCGTCATGCTATGATTGGTCCTCAGTGGCTCGACCGCCAACGTGATACATTCCGTAGTCTCACTCAGACCAGTGATCTTGCTTCTTATACAGATCAGTTTATGGAGATTTCTTATCTTTTCACAGATCTACAGCCCACTGAGCTTATTTCTCGTTACATTGCTGGGCTTCGTGGTGCTTTACGTTATGATGTTTCTTCCTTCCGTCCTACCACAATTGTTGAGGCGATGTCTCTTGCCAGTACTTTAAAACATAAGTACTCTGACACCCTTCCTTCCCGCTTCTCCCGACCCCGTCCTTCTGCTTCATCTTTTTCCGCTACGTTCACCCCTACATCGGCCCCTTCTGTTCCAGCTCTCTCCATTGCCCCTTCGCCTCCTCGTCCTCCAACTCCTCGACCTGCTTTTGTCCGACGTTACACATCTGCAGAGTTCGCTGATCTTCAGCAGAAGCGTCTTTGCTTTCGTTGTAAGAGTCCTGACCATCTTGCCCGTGATTGCCGCCAGCATCTCCCTACTACTACTGCTGTTTTTTACCATGAGGGCACTACTCCAGATGATTCCGATACCTACATTCATATTTCTGATGAGCCTGACTTATCCTCTGAGCCTTCCCCTGATTTACTTCTTGCTACTTGCCATGCTCAGCTTGCCTATGCTACTTGGACAGGGCGTCCTGGTCCTTGCTCCATCCGGTTACGTGTGCGTATTACAGGTCGAGAGTATATTGCTTTAGTTGATACTGGTAGCACTCATTCTTTTATTAGCAGTTATATCACTAGTCGGATCCGTGCTTCACCTGTTCCTGCTTCCCAGCCTCTCACAGTTGAGGTTGCCAGTTCTCATTCTTTTCCTAGTTCTCAAATGTTTCAGCGTTTACCATACCGCATTGGAGATTTCTCTGGACAGGCAGATCTTTACATTATCCCTATGGAGCGTTATGATCTTATCCTTGGTGCTGATTGGTTTGCATCTCTTGGAGCCGTTACACTGGACTTGACAAAGCAGACATTGACATTTGTACATGATGCAGTTACACACTCACTTGTCGGCATTGATTCTCAGGGAGACTTCCAGTTGATTACTGGGAAGCAGTTTATTCGCAGCCTGCCGAAGGCTCATTGTGCTGCCTTATTATGTGTTCAGCGGGCAGTACCAGTTCCTCCAGTTTCTACACCAGCAGCTGTTCCTCAGGTGATTTCTGACTTATTACAACATCAGTATGCTTTTGTCTTTTCAGAACCTACGACGCTACCACCATTACGTGACGTGAACCATCATATTGATTTGCGTCCTGGTTCTGCTCCTCCCATCCGTCCCCCTTATCGTATGTCTCGATCTGAGCGTGATGAGCTTGAGCTCCATATTACTGCCTTGTTAGATTAGGGTCTCATTGTTCCTAGTCACAACCCTTTTGGTGCTCCTGTTCTCCTTATTAATAAGAAAGATGGTACCAAACGCCTTTGTATTGATTACCGTGCTTTTAATAAGTTGACTATTCGTAATCAGTACCCTATTCCACACATGGATGACCTCTTTGACCAGCTCGGTACCTCTAAAATCTTTTCCAAGATAGACCTTCGTTCTGGATATTACCAAATCAGGATGCACCCTTCTGACGAACATAAGACTGCTTTCCGTACTCATCTTGGTTTATATGAATTTCGTGTGCTTCCTTTTTGGTGTTACTAATGGCCCTCCTACGTTCCAAAATGTGATGAATAACATCTTACGTCGCTTCTTGGTCATTGTGTCTCGGTTTATTTTGATGATATTCTTATTTTTAGTCAGTCTCTTGCTGAGCATGTTGCCCATCTTTCCTCGGTCTTTCAGTTACTTGTACACCACAAGTTATTTGCTAAGTTGTCTCAATGTTCTTTTGCTGTTTCTGAGATCGAGTTTCTTGGTTTTCTTATTTGTAATGGTCACATTCGTCTGGACCCTCATAAGGTTCAGGCCATCCAGGATTGGCCTATACCTACTGATATTCATCATGTTCGTATGTTTCTTGGGTTAGCCACTCACCTTCGTCGTCCAGTTCCTCATTTCGCCACTATCACAGCTCCTCTTCATGCACTTTTGAAGAAGTCTAGTACTTTTCTGTGGACTCCTGATTGTCAGACAGCGTTTGATACTCTTCGTCGTGCTGTTGTTGATGCTGCCATTATGTGTTTACCACAGTTTGATCAAAAGTTTCTTGTTGAGACTGATGCTAGTAATGTTGGTTTGGGTGCTTTACTTCGCCAGTCACAATGTATTATTGCTTATGAGTCGCGTCGTCTTCGCTCTTATGAGCAACGTTATTCTGTGCATGAGAAAGAGCTTCTTGCTATTATCTATGCTCTTAAGAAGTGGCGTCATTATCTGTATCGAGTCCCATTTGACATTATTACTGATCACCAGTCTTTACGTTATCTGTTTTCTCAATGTGACCTTAGTGATCATCAATTTCGTTGGTTGCAGTTTTTACAGTCTTTTAATTTCTCCATATTGTATCGTCCTGGTCGTGCTAACACTGCTGCTGATGCATTATCTCGTCTTCCAGCTTTGTTAAATACACTCGTTTCTACTATTCCTCCATGGTTTGATGCTCTACCTACAGCATACCTTACATGTTCTGATTTTCATGATGTTTATAGTTCTGCCCCACCTGTTTCGCCCAGTCCTCATCAGGTTTACTCCATTATTGACAATCGTCTTTATCATTATGATTCTCTTTGTATCCCTAGTTCTTTGGGTATCCGTTCCCAGTTGTTGTCGGATGCTCATTCCTCTCCTGTTGGGGGTCACTTTGGTTTTCAGAAGTCTTATGCTTGTCTCAAAGACCATTTCTATTGGCCCTCTCTTCGATCTGAGCTTGCTGTACTTATTCGTACCTGCCCTTTGTCTTCGTAATAAGTACTCCCGTGCTAAATCTGCTGGTTTGCTCCAGAGTTGGCCTATTCCTCATCGCCAGTGGACTGATATATCTATGGACTTTATCCTTGGCCTTCCCCATACCCAGCGTGGTCATGATTCATGTATGGTGGTAGTTGACAGGTTCTCGAAACAGGCACATTCTATCCCAGTTCGCAGTACTATCACAGCAGAGCAGTGTGCACGTTTGTTCCTATCAGAGATTTGCCGCCTACATGGATTTCCTCGTACTATCCTTTCTGATCGGAATAGTAAGTTTACATCTATATTCTGGACAGAACTTATGCGTATTTTGGATGTTCAGCTTTTTAGGGGTTCTGCTTACCATTCTACTTCTGATGGGCAGTCTGAGGTCCTTAACAGGATCCTTGAGGATTATTTACGCCATTTTGTTACTCCTTCAGGGAAGGATTGGGATCAGCATTTATGTTTCGCAGAGTATAGCTATAATAGCTCTGTTAGTACCAGCACAGGTGTCTCACCATTTTTATTATCTCATGGCTATGCACCTCTTTTACCTAGCATTCCTCTTCGTCCTGAGGATACACCTGTTACACTTGCACCTTTTCTATCAGGTGCTCGAGAGCTTATTACTCGAGCCAGTTCTCATTTACAGCATGTTCAGCAGCGTTATCAGACCTCAGTTGATCGTCACCGCCGCCATGTTGAGTTTCAGCTTGGAGATATGGTTTATCTACGCTTACGGTTTGCACGTCATCATTTTGTCCAGGGCCATGCTTCTACTGAGAAGCTTGCACCACGTTATTATGGACCTTATCGCATTGTGGAGGTTCTTAGTCCAGTTACATATCGCTTACAGCTTCCTGCTTCCACACGCGCCTATGATGTATTCCATGTCAGTTTATTACGTGCTGCTATTGAGGATGACGCTCCTTGTGATGCTGAGTTTCCTACTGCTCCAGAGTTATTTCCATTTTTACCTGCTGCTATATTACAGGTCCGTCTATACCATAGTCGACGCCGCCGGCAGATTCAGTTTTTGGTCCAGTGGGATGGTCGTCCTATTGAGGAGGCTACATGGGAGCCTATTGATGTGTTTTATCATACACCATTACTTGTGGATCAGGCTCGTGCTCTTCCTGCACTTGTTGATTCCTCTACATCAGATGTTCCTCTAGCTGTTGATGCACCAGGGCTTGCTGCTACTTGATCCGGTTATCTTTTCGGCAGTTGGGTCTTTTTTTTGTGTCGGGGAGAGTTATGGACTCCGCTCATTACATTCGCCGCGTCCATTTACATTTACAGTTACTTTACTTTATGCATAAGCAGGCCTTGGGCCCTTTTTTATTCATTAGTGACACTTAGACTATATGGTTGGCCTTTGGCCTTATTATTCATTATTAGGCCATTTGGACATATTACTGGAGAGTGGGGGCCTTCTTGGAGGGCGCACTATTATCCCTCCCAGTTGGGCCCTAGCCACTGGAAGCTTCCTTTTAGGGCTTCCTCTTGGCTATAAGTAGGGAAACTGTGTCATTTGTCATTCAGCTGATGATATTGATCTCTCTCTTTAGCCTCCTTAATCTCTCTCTTTCCTGCTTTCTAGGGTTAAGTCTTGCTTGTGTGATGCTTTCATAGCTTAATTCTAGATCAGCTGTGGCTTTATTCGTAACTTTCACCCCTAAACCCCACTGAGTACAAAAGGTGTGTAAGCAATCCAGCTATCTCAATAACCCCTCTCTGGTATGAGAGGCAAGCACCACATCATCTGCATATAGAAGGATAGCAATAAGAATGTCACCAAGCCTGCAACCGTCCCCGCCACACTGAGAAATGACCCCGCTCCAGCTCATCGATGTATAGTCCAAAAAGAACTGGTGAAAGAGAACATCCCTGTTTAACCCCAATAGTACTCCGGATCTGCTCAGAAATGCCACTGCTATGACGAAAGCACCCCAAAACCTAATCAGTAGTAGAGTAATGAGCGCGGAACCGTGCCTGACCATTGTCTCTGATCACTGTGAGCATGTAAGTGGCTATCATCCTCGTCATCGCCATAGTCATCCTTAGGTACTAAGTCACGTGATCTCCGCCTAGTAAAGAAAGAAGTGATCAATGACTGAGAGGTAAAATGTTGGGATGTCCCGTATAGATCTCTCCGCAGTATGAACATCTCGCGTACCATCAGAGTGACACATCGTGGATCCTCATAGGCAAGAGCGCGTAGAGTGGTAGGCATGTCTCGAAACAAGTAGTGATATCTCCCTCTGATCTCGTAGTATACAGGGCATCGAGAGAGAGAGAGAGAGAGAGAGAGAGAGAGAGAGAGAGAGAGAGAGAAAGAGAGAGTGTGACGCCATGAGAAAGAAAGAAAGAAAGCTTTATTAACGTCTTTTAATGCCAAAAGGCATATAAGACCAAATAAGTACATCTCAAGTGTGATAAATACTAAAAGGAGCATATAAATATCTCCATAAACAAATGACAACTAGTAGACATATGAGCAGCATTACCTTCTTCTTTTTGAAGCCCAAGATTTCATAGCCTCCTTGTGTTCACTCAGATGTCGCTCCATGTTTGTTACTGGGGATGGCGTTCCCTCCAAGGTCTAGATTTTCTCCTTCAGAACCCTGTTATCCTAAAGTAGCGTCACCGTTGGCAGCTTAAGTTGTTGTACTTCGAGTCTTAAGGCACCCAACTCTGCTTTTAGATACCCCTCAAATGACTTTCTTGGCATGTAGATGTCATCGTTAGCAATCTTGGTAGAGGAGGAAGACAGTATTGTGGGTTCAGATGAGGAGTCAGCAGATACAATTGCTGCTTCATTGGCAACTGGCTACAATATCTGAGTAAGGATTTTTCAGCAGCGCTGGAAGGTACTGCTACAGGCATCAGTGGAGGTGCTGGAGGTACTGCCACAGGCATCAGTGGAGGTGCTGGCAGCAATGGGGATACTGTTGCAGGTACTGCTACAGGCATCAGTGAAGGTGCTGGCAGTAATGGGGATACCACTGCCAGCGATGGAGGTTGGTTTCAACAGCGATGGAGGCAGATGTGCAGCAACAATGGAGGCAAATGTGTTGCCAGCAGATGAGGCGTCAGGGATGGAGGTTGTTTCAACAGCGATGGAGGCAGATGTGCTGCGAGCGATGGTGGTTGTGAGGGATGAAGGGGCTAGAGCTATGGGAACGAGGTGGGGAGTGGGGGAGTTAGCTCCCCCCCGCTTACGTGGAGCCATAGGAGAGGTGGAAAGGTGACAGAAGAGGGACTCCCTCCATTTCTCCGCAGCATCAGATAAACCACTTGTTGCTAAAGGTCATTCTACTAAGTGGCAATCAAAAGCCATTGCTCCCCAGAAATTGTTGAAAATTAGTGCTAGTGATGACATGCCAAAAAATTCTCACAAAGAAAAAGCTTTTTTGTACAAATGATTCTCACATTAATAACCAGCTGAAAAAAATTGTCAAAACAAGCATTTTTCACCAAGAAAATCTCTCTCCTACCACTAAACTCTCAGTAGTGCTCTCCAAAGCACTGCAATTCTTTACAGCTTGCAAAATGCCCAAAAGTGGCTTTTTGCTCACTAGCTTGCTTCTCCTAGCTTTTAACTCCTATAAGGAAACTATCTCTCCTCAATATGGAGCCTATGACAAGCCAAATCCACTGAGCAAGCACTCAATCATAGAAGCTCTAGTACCATGTGAACCAAGCATACACATTGCCACCATACTGTTAGAGTAGGGCCAAACACTAACTGATCCACCCAACCTTGCCTACTCCCTGATATGGAGTAAACCCCTCCCTAGCCCAGTGTGAGGACTGGTAGCATGCATACTGCCAAGTGTCGGCCACGTGGCACTAAGTGATCGACTACACGTCGGGACCCAACGTGGGGCCTTATCCTGCTGACAGTGGTCCCTATGCTGTGTTAGGCCCGCCATGGCTATGGACCGTGCCGAGCACACTACTCACACTGTCTTGCCATGTTGGACGTGTACGTTGGACACGCGCCTGATACTCACACTGTGGTATCTGACCCCCTGAGTTCCCCAGGGTTTGGCACTGGTTACAGGCTCGTAACACTCCTCCCCCTTAAGAACCGTCTTGGTCCTCCCAAGGACAAAGTCTAAAAAATCTTTCAAAGGACACTGCCTTTTTCCCAAGTGGCATTCTCAACAGGCTGATCGTTCCACTGATTAGATATTCTTGGTATAGTGTATGACGAGTCTGCGTCTCTACGCTACCAAGGATCTCCTTTGGTTCATGTGGAGGTTGTTGAGATCTAATGGGAGAACTAGAACACTGTCCCCTACCAGATTTTCAGATCTGGTTAAGGCTTTTTCGTAACTGGCTTACATGAAAGACAGGAAAAACGTTACGGCTGCGTGGGATAGAAACCTTAGGTGACCTCGCCTGGTCTCCTACTAATGGTAAAAAGGACCACAATACCTAGGAGACAAACTTAGCACACAGTCCTGATTTGAGGGTTTTAGAGTCAACTAGGACTCAGAGAAAACTTTCTCACCAACGGAGAACTGCACATCCCGTCTGTGTGGATCTGCATAATGCTGCTTCAAACTTTTTCTTGTTTAAATCCTATAGATGTGGGTGGGCGTGGCTAAAAACCATACATCAGCATAAATGGGCTATATCTCGTAGCTGAATGTTTGGTACTGTTATAAGCAAACTCTAATATCGACAGATACTCCTCCAAATTAGTCTGCAGTTTCCTTGGATAAAACAGGCTCTGAGTCCTCACGTCATCTGACGTATACTCGGACTCATCATCCTCAACGGAAGTTGTCGTATTCTTGGATGAACTGACACCAGCCCCGGGAACTGGTTCTGGAGTCTGTAATTGTCTGCTCTGGACTAAGCTACATATAGTAGAGAAGTAAGCATCATGCTAGCACTTCCCTCCTCAAGGACTCGAGTAACTCACTACGAATCTGATTAAAACTCAGCTCGTTTATCATAGGCATTCTACTAAGGGCATCTGCTACTGTGTTGAATTTCTCCCCCGTCTATATCTGATAGACATATCAAACTCTTGCATTAACTCAGCCCAACAAGCTTTCCGACCTTTGAGCTCAGGCTGATTGCAAAGGTACCTGAGGCTTTCATGGTCTGTCAGGACCTCGAAGTTGGCACCATACAAATAATGCCTCCAAGTCTTTAGGGCATGTACTATGGAGAAGAGTTCCTTTTCATAGGCACTATACCTAGTCTATGTTGGTTCAAGTTTTTTACTCTCCAACGCAACTGGTCGTCAATTCTGAGTTAGTATAGCACCAACCGCAAAGTCGTTGGCATCTGTTTTTCGACCCACAAATGGCTGATTGGGGTCGACAACTTTTAGAACTGGTGCACTAGGTAAGGCTGTTTTGAGAGCATCAAAGCTCTCCTGTTGTGCAGACTCCCATTTGAACTCCTTTCCCTTCCCCTTAAGAAGATTTGTCATAGGAACTGCTATCTAAGCATATTCCTTGACAAATCGTCTGTAATATCCCGCCAAAACCTAGATGTGACCCAAATAAGCTACTTCTTCTACGAAAAATTCACACTTAGGTTTCTTAGCATAAATCCTATGCTTTCTAAGCAGTCGAAACACCTTTCTGAGGTGTTTTAAGATGCTCCTTCCTTGTTTTACTGTAGACGAGGATGTCATCTAAAAATACGACTACAACTTACCCCCAAGTATGGTCTGAGGACACTGTTCATCAAGGTCATAAAGGTAGCTTGAGCATTTGTGAGCCCAAATGGCATCACCTTAAACTCATAATGAACATGACGATGTCCTGAAAGCTGTTTTCGGGAACTTCAGGAATAAACTGAAAGTCACATAAGCATACCTGATGGTCGCTATCCCCGATTAACTAACAGAGCTCTGAATTGCAGACCATAGGACTGTTGGGAACATCATGCTCCCCTTGCAACTGGATCTCTCTGCCATTACGCTGAAAGCTGAAGGTGTTCTCCTGATAATTTCTGTGGAGGTAAGGCCCTAAGCTGAAAAGCCAATCTCTCCCGGAGAACAAGGTCTGTTCGATCCAGGTGCATTATCCGAAAGTAATTTCATCTTGATACCCCTGAATATCAAGATTTAAAACTGCTTACCATAGTTTCCCCAAATTTTCTTGTCTTCACCCTTGGCTAAAGAAACCATGTACCTATGTTGACTAGGTACTTCTTGAAAGTCTGAGTTTCTTAACTAGGGTGTAGTTGATGAGATTATGGGTTGCTCCCATTATCAACCATAACTCTTACTGACTGGTTGCCAATTTTACCATGCATACGTACTAGGTCATGTGGCCCAAAGCTGAAGTGTCTCGCTAGCATTGCAGAAGTAATTGGCAACAGTGTTCATGATCTTCATGAAACCACTTTTATCTCGGAAGCTGCCGAGTCACTTCGGAAGCTTATAGTCTCAAACAAGATGAACTTGTTCTTTATCTTTTTTATCTTGTTTATGAATGGCCCCTTGGGACATTTTCTGACTGATGTGACCCTTGCCCACTACACAAAAAGCACAAACGTTCTTGTTTGGCTTTTCCAAAATCTTCTGGTTTTAAGGGCTGTATGAGTGATGGACGTTTCCTGAGGGGCTTCATTCTTAACTTTTCTTCTTTCTTCTTTTATAAAAATTTCTTTTTAAATTGTCTCTTCTGCGTAGGCTGCTCAGAAGAGGATTGTTGTTTCGCCTTCTTGCTACCCACTGAATCATCATAGATTTGAGCATATCTGGAGCTTGCTCTAAGGTAGTAGGTGAGTTTCTCTGGACCTCTACTTTGTATTCAACTCGAAGCCCCAACGAACAAAGCCTCTGACTTTCTGATAGTCATCCATATTTTTTGTCTTTAATATGGCTCTTGATGCTGCGAGATATATTGTATTAAGGATTTGTCCATTATTGTTCTCTCCCAGGACTTCCCCAGGCTTATCAAGTTCATTTTTAGGTAGAAACTCTTCGTAGGAAGGCCTCTTCAAAAGAACTTCCATGACGGGGGGTCTGCTCCGGTCTCCTGGAGGTTTGACCACCATTATAGGCTATGGGTCCCTAAGGAAAGATTGGCCTCGATTGCTTGCAATAATGGTCAGGGGTCTGTTTAAGAGCACTGTATGTTCTTCCATATGCTGAGGAAGGTATGTAAACTGTCTGCACTTCTATCCTTCTCTTCCCCAATAAAGTAGGATGTTTTAAGTCTTTAAAAACACTGGGATGAGACCGTATAGGCTCACTCCGATACTGATGGAAGTGGTGAAGAGGACGGTTGAGAAGTGGAGAGAGACTTCCTTATGTAGAGCTCAAGATTAAATCTTTAAGCTCACGTGAACGAGTCTTCACACTGGGATTTGATAATTGGCTAAAGCCAGTTTCAATTCATCCACCTCTATTACCAAGTGGGCTACTCCTTGGTAACCAAATTGTCTACTTCTTCGGCGAATTGTTCCTGTTCTTCACACTTCTCATGGGTTTCTTCTCCTTTACTGAAAATTGAGGCTTCTATTTCCAATCGTCGATGCCTCTCTCCGGGGGTTGATCAGGTCCCTGAGGAGTGGTCATTTTCGGAACGGAAAAAGATGTACCTTAGATTCTGACTAGAACAAGAAGAAAGATTGACTGAAACTGGAAAAAAACGAAAGGTAGAGTACTTAGCTCTGTCTCAGGTCTGTACTTCCAACGAAAAAGCAAGAAAACTCCTCAGTCTTTCTGTGGCTGACAAAACTGGCTCCCACACTGCATGCAGGATCCACTGCAAGGAGGAACTAATTGAAGGTAGTCTGGAAGATTTAGCTTCGGATTGGCCGAAAAACCCTGGCTGTTAGGCTGTAAGCTGGTTATTACTGAAAAAAAAACTCGAGTTTTCACCAAAAAGGGTGAAAAACACTATAATCGGCGATGAATAGCCTGATGTCCGATAGAAGCGAGTAGGAGCTATAGCTGAAGTAGGTCGCCCTAATCTGAGGATTCTTCGTTCCAAATTTCAGGCCAAACGGACAAAAACAAAAAAAGTTATGTGCCTTCAACTGCAACAGCCCTGAGAATAAACGTCCCAACAAAACTGGTTTTTTGCGATATCTCCACAGCCACAGCTCCAAATCAGGTGAAATCAAGTCTGGCCGAGGGCGCCCTAATGCTGTCCACCTACTGCCAAAATCTCATAACTGATCTGACACTTGTAAGAGAAGTTAATGATCAACTGAAGTGCTGATTTTTTCCCTAACACTAGAGGTTCTACAACACCTTAAGAAGCTGTCTCCACCTTTTCCCCCACCAAAATCCTCAAGAAACAAGCAAAAATTGAAGATATTCTTCACTTTCTCTCTCTAGAAACGAGCTATTCTCTCTCTTAGAACGAGGCCTCTGATACCAGTGTTAGTGATCTAAACACCACAGTAGGGCAAACAATAACTGATCCACCCAACCTTGCCTACTCCCTGATATGGAGTAAGCCCCTCTAGCACAGTTGAAGAACTAGTAAGCAATGCATACTGCAAGTGTCGGCCACTTGGCACTAACGTGGCCAACTGCACGTCGGGACCTAACGTGGGGCCCTATCCTACTGACAGGGTCCCTATGTTGTAGGCCCGCCATGGCCATGGACCATGTCGGGGCACACTACTCACACTGTCTTGCCCTATTGGACGTGTATGCTGAACACGCCCCTAACTGTGGTATCTGACCCCCTAGGGTTCGGCACTGGTTACGTGATTGGCCCTACAAAATTCATACCCCACTTCTCAAATCGTGCCAAGGGTAAGGTTGGTGTAAGTGGCCAATTACTGGAAGAAGTTGGTTTTACCATTCTTTGACAAAAATCCCAATTTCTTATGAAAGCATTGACTTCATACATGGTAGGCCACCAATATTTGGTATTCAATATCTTTTTTACAATATTCTTCCTTTCAAAACGACCACATGCATCCTCATGCAATGACTTGATGACTATAGAAATTTCATTTTTTCTCTACACATCATTTTAATTCCTCATCAAGCCTCAATTGTGTACAATAAATTTTTATAATCATGTAAGGAGCAACTTTATATTAAAAAATGTTCTTCTCTTTCTTAGTCATACCACTTGGAAAATTTTGAGTATGTAAATAATTAATGATATCAATGCACCAGGATCCTTGTAACAAATAGTTGCATGACATCTTCATCCAGCAGCAAATCAATTGATTGGTTTCAGCCTAGATAAATAATCAACATGAATATGATGTTTGCCTAGACGAGTCTCAATAGTGAAATCAAATTCTTGAAGTAGAAGAATCCACTGAGCAAGTCTGCTTGATAGATCCAGTTTATTCACCAAATACTTAAATGAATAACGATCGGATTAAAAGTAAGTAAGTATCCAAGTAGATAATGTCAAAAGTTTGTGATTGAATAAATCATGCTAAGTCTCCTCTCAAGAGCTGAACGATTCTTTTCTGATGAAGAAATTTGCCTTCTTGCAAGATATATCAGATAATCTTTCTTTGCATCATCCTTCTAGCTTAAAATAGGTTCAATTGCAAATGAAGAGGTGTTGACGTATACATGGAAATTTTTGGTCCAATCTGGAGATCTTAGTAAACATGTTGAACAAAGCTTGCATTTTAGAAGTTCAAGTGCTTCTTGACATTCATCGAGACATTTACATTCAACACCTTTTTCAATAGTTTGTTAGTTCGACATGAAGCTGTTGTAGCATAGTCCGATAATAGTATCCCACATGACCAAAAAAACCTCTTCGTTCTCTTGGGTGTTTGGGTATTTCTACAGCAAGTATAGTTTTGGCCTTGTCTTGGTCAACTTTGATTCCTCTTTTTGAAATACGACGCCCAATGGAATTCCTTCTAACATACATGAAAAAAATTCTCTCTAAAGTGTAAAGAGATAGATGTTTCTCTACATCTCTGACGAGTCTATCTCAATCCCTCAGCATGCTCTCTAATATTGTTGAATACGCAAAAGTCGTCAAAATACATAATTGATTATATTGCTATAGTAACTGTCTAAATGCTACCAAGATGTCCGACTGAAAAAGGATATGATACTCGTGGTAGCAACTGCTAATGATGATGATGACGATGATGATAACAGTGGGGTACTATTGTATTGTCGCTAATCACGGTGCTGATCTCAAATGGAAATGTCTATCATGAATTTCGGCACTACCTCTGCCTAAAAATCTGCTCTCGGTCGTCTCATGGTCAAGAAAGATGTGATACGAAGCTGAGAGTTCCTCTAAGTGCGTCTATCATCCTAGCATAGATCTCTCCGAAGCATGAACATTCACGTCACGGTGTTCCCGAGAAAGGCAATGATGTCTCTGATCTCATTATTAGGCATCTGAAAATGAAATGCTCCTTAGTCTATGCCACACATAGGTGGACAACAAACAAATCCTCTCCTCTCTTAGGGTGCCATGAAGCCTCACCTTGAGAGAGAGAGATAGAGAAAGAAAGATCTTTATTAATGTCCTTTAGATACCGTAAGGTACATAGGACTAAGAAAAGGTACATGCCAAGTGTGTACAATAGGAGCATAA
>MU836550.1:0-27185 GCA_029204225.1 Diphasiastrum complanatum | reverse complement strand
GATACACACTCCTTGGTATAGTTGAGCATCAGTGAGTGCATATCCCGTCGGAGACACAGATCCGACGATTCAGATGGAGAGGCCGAGATTCCAGATTCTTCTATGCATCGGCAGCAGCGACCATGTCGCCGGCCAGAGAGATAGTCAACCATTAGGCCCCAACCCAACTGGACACGGCAGCAACGACGACACCGACAGCCTACCCGACAGCAGTAGTCCATGGCACACCCAAAGACACCTTCACAGCATACCATTCACCACCTCTTCCAAGCTGATAGGCATCATGCTATTCAATTCTAGGATGTCGGTGGGCCAGCCATCTTTAGGATTCAGGCATTATATTAGCAGTTGTTGTTTTATGGATGATTGAGCTTTAAGCTCCTATGTGCACACTTGACATGTACCTTTTCTGAGTCCTATGTACCTTAGGGTATTCAAGGACATTAACAAAATCTTTCTTTCTTTCTTCTTTCTCGATCTCATATATGAGTTTATGGACCGCATTGGAGAGGCGCTAACTAGATCTCGCTTGGACAAGGTCAGGTACAATTCCTATCCCTTGTATGTGTCTGTTTCCATTTCATCTTGTAATTTTGCATGAGAAACGACTAACGATTATAATGTGTCTTATGTTGTTGCATGTTGCAAGAGGCAGGAGCTGCTAGACATTTGGCAACAGAAAAGGGACTATATGCTCGAATCAATGATTCATCAAACGCGTTTCTTCATGAAGAAACGCGTTTGAAACGCCTCGTTCAAAAATGGCCCATTTGGAAACACGTTTCTTACATTTGAAACGATTGTTAAAAAAACGCAATTTTTTTTGCTTTTCCGCACGAACACAAACAGAGTTTTGTTCCCATACATGTGCAGTAGGCACCAAGTGACTGTCATGGGTAGGTGGTGCCCCTCTGTGACTAGGCCCTGCATTTGTATCCCCTCTGCTGCTAGGCCCTACACCTGTATCCCTTACATAGCTAGGCCTTGCACCCTGGACCTGTGAGCTCTACCCTCTCTGTTGGAAAAAACTCTGTGATGGACTCACTGGCTGGCCGGCTGGCTGGCCCATCATGGCCGTATGTCTCTCGCAGCCTCTCTACCTCGGCATCTGTAATGGCGCTGCACACTAAGATACCCATGCCCCGCCCATCTGGCCTGGTCAATCGCAATAAATGGGCCCCAACCCTGGTGAGTGACCCAGTGACTCAAAACCGCAATGAAAGCATCTCCATCTACGAGCACCTGAACCATGGGACACATCCCCCTGTACGACGTCAACCTCAGCCCACACACCCCTGCCAACAACCGAAATGGTGTCAATGTGACCAATATCACCTACGATGTTTTGCAATCACTCAAAGCCCTACAAAACATACACAAACCATGCAAAGATTCAATACGTTGCAAATTAGGGCTAAACTGATGCGAAAAAGCAAAGATTCACAAATTAGGGCTAAACTGATGCGAAAAAGCAAAGATTCACAAATTAGGGCTAAACTGATGCGAAAAAACGAGCATGACACATAAGAAACCCTAAAATTGTGCCGTATGGGCCAAAAGAGAGTTCCAACACTTTTGTGGACATAACTTCTTCTACGCGCAGTAACGGCCTAAACTAACGTTGTAGGCATTCCCATAGGCATGAGTAAACACAGTGTAGCACTTTACTTCGCTTCAATCTGACACCTACACCTAGTTCTAAACAATCGCGAAAATTGAAATGTGTAAGCAAAAACACCTGGAATCGTAGATTTCTTGCTCCATGCTTGTTTCCCGTGCCTGGCACCGAGCCCACTGCGTCCCCCTCGTCAAATAGATAGTCGTAGCACGTTGGATCATCGCAATCAAATGTGTGTAAAAAAATTTGCCACAAATTTTCTCCTCCACTAGCTGCGCAACCTACTGGAATTTTTAAAGAAACTTTTTTTGCGGTCCGCTGTCCGGAACGCCCACCCTGCGCGCCAGCATCAATGATATGAACTGGCGCGCCACTGAAGATTGTGTGATATTCTATGGCTTCAGAGGGTCAAGATAATTCTGCGAAGTCTTTCACAGTCGAAACAAGGTCAGAATGCGCTGCATGGGCCGAAGACGTCCCAAGGAAAGACTCGCAGGTTAGCCTCGAAGAACCAGAAACTCACAATAAGATTAGTGTGCAACTCCCGATTCTAGCAGTCAGTAGCCGTGATAATGAAATGCAAGGAGACAAGAAGAAAGGTATAGAGATTCTAAATTCAGATATGTCGAAGATCTCAGTTTCAGAGTTAGATAAAGTGATCACCCCGTTGGCTTTCCAAATTAACCGAAACTACAGCTGTAGCATACTGCATGGAGACATCTCTCACGATGGATAATCTGAAAGAGTTTTGCAAGAGCGAATGCAAACTATTACAGGTCACACCCATCAGTGCTGAATTTCTGGGTAAAAATTATCCTGAAGCTGTTCATACGAAGCTCTTAAGTGGTCCATACTCCTATAGAACTGAAGTTGTCCCTGCTTTCAGGTATCACAATTTCAAGAAAATTTTGAAGAGATTATTGAGGAGCTTGAAATTACGGTACGGGCAGACTCGCCCTCCTTTCCACCCAGTACCGTTATCTTTTCAAACAGTATGTTTGCAGCTCTGGTTCATGTATTAGTACCACCCTCGGAGAGTTCTCGGACCAGTCTTCATATATAGGCATGCACAGCTTCGATCTGAGCAGACGCTACAGATGCAAGAACCTTGGTCATCGAGTCAGCAATTGCCCCTTTACTACTCATACGCCATCAATTTCTGAAACAGCAAAACTTTCGAGATTGGACTAAGCAAACTCTTCTTCTGACCTTCAGAAAGAATCTTCTAAGGAACTACGATAAGAAGAGGCTGAAATTCATCTTGTCCTGCATACCCAAACAAGAATGTTCCATTTTCCTCAATGATGTTTAAGTCTAAAACTATCAATAAGATTGACAACAGACAGGAAGAGTCAATAAAATCTCCTTGCACCCGCCAAGTCACCTAAGGCAGGGTTAAGGGAATGAAATGGATATGCACACATTCTGCATCCAGTTCCATTCTCCCTGAGCATTATTAAGGCTGCTCCTTTTACAATGACTGACGATAATACGACTGCTCAGCAAGGAAGAAGCAGCCTTGTGAAGTGTAAGAATAATCTAGCCACACACAAGTAAGAATATGCACACACGTACGATGCAGACAGTAAGATTACTGGCGTGCTAATGCCCTTAGTCTACTCTTTCTAGGGCCTTAAACTCAAAGTTCTTCTCAACAATTAGTTCGCTTAGGCATTATTGAGTTCACGGAGTATGGTTTTGTCTAATTTTGGGGATCTCAGGATGGCTGTATATGTGTAGATATGTAATCATTTACACCTGTACATACTACTAGCCTAGTATTAATGCAAATAACCTAGAGAATAGGGCGATGAAGCCTCCAAAAGACTGTCAAAAGCCAGCAAACAAATGCTTATGAAAAAGTGCCCAAACCTCCGCCAAATAGTGCAATAGGTATTGCCCAGAAAATCTGCCAAAACAGCCGCTAGAAAAGGTAGCAGTCCGCTAAAATAGTCATTGGAAATAATCTGCAAGAAATTAAAGTAGTTCTTGCGCTAAAGGTCCGCCAAAAAAGAAAGTGTGGAGAAAAACTAGCACTCCCACCACGGAAGGAATGTGCTCTGATACCAAGTTAAGAACATAGTGACAGATTTATCATGAAAGATGGCAAGTAGCATTCATAAAAGTGGCAAAATAATCATTCACAAGTATTCTCCAACAAAGAAGACTAACGAAATCAATGGCTGCCAATAGCTCATGCAAATCTCCAGCAAAGATTTTCCACATTATAACTATTATTGAACTTATTTGCACACATTTGTTTATATAGATTTGTGGCCTTTGAACATGGCTACATTATGTTTGGTTCCATAGAAACTGGCCTCATTGGACATTGATAAAGCTATTCTGTTCTCTCTATTAGCTAATGTCAATTTCCGCACAAAATTTTTTGCTCAGAATTGAGTATTTTGATTCTGTTCAGGATCTTTTGAAGTGGTGAACTGATGACTGCAGAGATGCCTTGCAACCTGCTTATGGATTTCAAACGATTTAAAGTTTTTCATGTTGTACAGTACAATCATCATCTACTTGGTCTATTTCATATTTCTTACAAATTGACAAAACAGGATAATGCTGTTTTGAATTATAAACAAGTTATACGCATGAACACCTGATATTAGAGGGTTGTGCTAAACTAACATCATTGTAGTGCAGAATACTACATTTTTTGTAATTTATTCTTTATTATGCATAAAGCAGGCCTATTGGCCCTTTTTATTCATGCACTGGCCTTGGGCCCTATTTGATCACATTTTTAGGACTTGGTCATATTGATTTGGAGTGGGGGGTCCTCCTATTTTTTTGGGGGGGGCGCACTATTTTCTTTCCAAATCTTCTGCCTCCCTCTATATTTGAATTCCTACTTGGATGACATAACTTTGTCTACCAAAGTGATCTTGGATGCCATGTAGAATTTTGCAACTCGGGGGTGAGCTTGGATTGTGCTCCACATTTGGAAGGTTAAACTAATGTCCATACCACTACGTTGCTCAGGCTGGTCTATGTCATGTTTAGTAAGAATCAAAAGCTATTATATTAGTACAGTCGAGGGGATGAACAAGCTAGAAATAAACATGAAAGATACCTACTCTTGGGAAATATCATATTTTGATGAATTCAAGGGAGATATGGAGAAGGTATCAGCTACAACAATGTTCTGCAATATGGACACGATTGACTTGAGACGTGTAAGGATTCTCTCTTAAACCTTCAAAATTGGGCAATGCAGCTTATGATGGAACTGGAACATCATTTGCATGGGTGTGTAAAACACATGGGCTGGATTTTTATTGATACAGCTTCCGGCAAGTAGCAGCAACAATATAATATAAAGACTTAAAGGACACTTAGACTTTTGGGCCATAATCAAGTATATTGTATAATATACTTGAACATGATAGGCAATTCCAACCATATTTTGAAGCCTTGACCTTAAAAAAGCACAGGGTTGGCTGAAAACTTTCATTTTTTGTCTTCTATGATGTCTTAAAAAGTGAAAAAAGAATCTGGAGGGCTGGCACCCTCTTTCAACATTCAAACATCAAAAAGTTCACCTGGTGTAAGAGAAAACTTCACACATGGCGGTTTTGGCACCCACTTTTTTCAGTCCCAGAAAGTGTTCAGCACATAGAGGTGGGGCGATGATAGAGAGAGGAAAGATGAGAGAGAATCAGATTACACATCAACATATTGCCGAAGGATGGCATTGACAGTTATCCTTAAGTACAAATTCTATGTTAGACTTGGCTGCTCAATGCTAAAACAAGCTTCTAGGCATACAAATGTCTGAAGAGGCTCAATGACCTATTTTGCAAACCTAAACCCACTTCAATTTTGGAGCCTTTTGGATAGAAACCAATCAGATTTGTATTCAGATTTCTAATGACCAAATGACATCTTAAAAAAGAACAAGTCCAAAATGCATTTGTGGGGCCGAGTACCACTGTCCATAACTCACTATCCTCATAGTCTTTGAAGTTTGAACTGCGTCCGGAATGTAGAGCTGATGCTAGAGAATAGTGTAGCAAAACCTCAACCCATTTTAATTATCAGTAACACCAGAATGAACAATTTATAATACATGACACTTACGTAACAAAAATAAGTACAGTATGGTTCCTCTAGCTCCAACTTTCTGGTTTACTTACAAAAAAGTTGCAATAAAGGATGAGTTCTGACAAGTACACAAATTCACTAAAATTTTTGCAAATGATTGATTATGTACTGATATTGCAGCAAGACAATAATAGATATAAGTTCCTATAGCAATCCTTCAACATATGGTCCATTTCATACCGGCCCATTCAAAACACGTTCTTTTAAAGTACCTGAGCTGATTAAAGCATGGTTCACTTGTAATGCTCTCAAAAAGATCGACAAGTGCACGGGCCCTAACTGATTCCAAGCCCAAATCTTGCTCCGCTTGAAAATACATCTGTAAAAGATCAAACAAGACAAAGTGCTGCTGTTACTGACAAAAAAGGAAAATGCATGCACTACATGTATGTAAACAAAGACACGTACAATTGAACACAACCTAGATTCTTTGACATATCAATAGGTGAAGTATTGAAGATGTGTATGCAGGATTCTAACCAACATACACAAGCATCGAATTCATGATTGTGTAAATTATCTATCACAAGTACCTCCAGAACAGAGTTCTCCTCCAAATTGTTCTTGACATTTGCATTGTGTATGAAAGATACGCCATCTGGTAGCTTCAAGATACAATCCTTGTTAATAGCATCTGGTACCTGTTTCACTACTAGCGCCTCCTTGAAGATACCAACAATCATCATAGCTTCTTCTTCGAGTATGTTCCCATGACATAATGCTTTAAGGTGTGTCTGTTGTGTTCGAAGCTTTGTTATTAACAGGGTTTATAGCAACTTCAACATAAGGTCACACAATGTGAAAGAGAACATGCTCAAAAATATAAAGGCAGGAGAAAATATCGCACACACATCACTTGAAGTGGCTGGAACCTAGCACAATAACTGAGTGACAAACAACCAAGAGAATACCACACACCAGTATCAAATGTTTCAATTTCTACTTAAGAGAACTAGGCACAAGACTCGATTCCATTGATTGATTTCAGCAAAAAACCATAACTGTAGACAAGGGGTCATGGAAAAATAACCCCATATCTGATTCAAGTCAGCACTGTTGACAAGAATTCATTTCAAGAGGTCACTGTCAATCAAAGTGATCAGTAACTGATGCTCACGTACCTTACCAAGAAGCTGAGGGATGAACAATGTTAACTCCTCAAGTGACAGATTAAGAAGCACACTGAGTTTATCCTCAACTGGGAAAAAACACTTTGACAGTATTTGAAGTCTCAGGTAAGCTGAGTGCCTCAACGGCTTCATATTTGTATTACGGTACACTCGTTCTAATTCTTCTTTGATCACCTGCATCAAATAGGTTTGCTTATAATACAACAGCCAAGCAGCATAAGGTGAACTAGTGAGGTGAGATAAGGATTGAAAGAAATCTTCCCTGTAAAAGTAAAATGATAACCACTTTTTTGGATCTGATGGATTTATTGAGGGATTGACCTATGGATCACAATAGGATATGAATTTTCATTTAACTGATTGTTAGCTTGCATTGAGGTTGTTCAATGAGCTGAGTCAATTAGAAGTAGTTAAAAGCTGTGAGATAGCTTGCAGATTGGAATCGATCCATTGTGGATTGTGGATTGATTATCCTTCATCTGCGATGAAAAATATCCTAAGTTGATCACAATGTGGCATACTCTATCAACATCAACATGAGATCAGATTTTTCACCAATGACAATAAGGAGAATCAGATATTTTTCAAACTTTTGAACAATTTCCTGCAAATTTTAATATCTGGGAAATTTGTGATGGTTTTGGACTTTCAGTGAGGGTCAATATTTGCCACAACATTGTTTTGAGCTAATCTCAAATTTAAGATTGTTTTGAGCCTTATGAGTTGTAGTTAAACATTACAATTGGATCAAGATGGATCTTGTATGGAAACCATCACATTGAGGAGACTGTCTATCGGGCATACTTTTTGGCCTACCATGCTATCGGGCAGAGAAAGTCGCCATGAATTTCAAGATGGTATTGACTGATCAAACTGGTAATTTATCATCAAATATAGAGCGATTGACAAACTTGTCCATTGTTTGAAATTACCGAATCTAGCAAGTTATCTCTGCGTTCATGATTGAAAGCAAGAAGGCTTTGAAGACGTTCTAGAATGAAAGATTGTTCTTTAATGCAACTTACCTAGATGGTTGAAGTAGATGATGATCTATACTAGCATATGACTTTGGAGATCTTGTGGTGATTTGCTTTCAGAGTGAATCAAGCAAGACCTAGTATGATCATTTCACTCCTTAATAGACTTGTGTTTAATTAATGTGTGATCATCAACTCCAACTAGGCCTGATATTCATAATTTGCTCTCTCCCTGAGAGTTCTGCATGAGCAGGGCTGTTTCTCTTCTTGGGACACTCATGCCACACGAGTTTTGGACTCTATAGCGTATTTCTTATGTGTCTCTAAGATGGGCATCATCATTATGTCCTCCTGCAATATATATGTATCATAAAATGACCGATTTTAGGGTGCTCTTGTGAGGATCTAGCCAAGTTTCAAAAAGACACACTTCCTTTATATGAGAGACATGTGATCTACTACTTTCAGGTATCTAGACATTGAGTTGCCACTTAGGCTCAAGTTTATGGTGATAAAATTCCAATTCTCGTCACAAATGGTAAATTTAAGGGAATTATGAGAGAATTTAGGTGGAGCCTGAGGGAGATTGAGATTGATGATATTCTATCTTTTGGCGCCTTACAAATATTATGAGATCAAGATTAGATATCATTTCCTATTTAGAGAGTAGGAGATTCACCTTTCAGGTCAATATCTTTCTTTTAAAGCATTGGGCTTCACAATTTGGGGACTCATGGTGACATTGATACCCTTATGAGGATCGGAGATAGTTGCCTTGCTGAAAAGAGAAATGTGCCACCTCAGGCCAATGGTAGTGCCATCAACATTTTGAATCATTTCAAGTGTTAAATTTGATTGTGGATGATATCCCAGGGAACTTAGAATCTAACTTTGAATCTGAGGTTGATGCAAATATGATCATGAGGGGTCTACTAGAGATTAAAAAGGACAAGTCATTTCGAGGCTAAAAAGGACAACTCATTTTAAGGCCTACAACTCCACGAGTCTGATTGAGACATCTCCAATTTTGGATAGCCCTGAGGAGGCCAGGCACAGACATGTGAGCAAGTCTACTGCTGCTTCGTTGACTTTCGAACAGCCTCTGATTCAATTACATGTTCTTTGCTTCTCCAAAGGTTGAGAGATTTGGGCTTTCACACGGACACGGTGCTAGCAATCATGGCGGTTTATGAGAGTGTCTGGGGGTGTTTCAGGAGTGATATTGGTATCTCACAGTATATCAAGCGCACATTGGGGTGAATCAGGGGTGATCCCTATCACCTACACCCTTTGAATTATATATTAACGAGTTAGAGAGGGTCATTGATCACAATAGCAGTTTTAGATTCAGGCTAGGTGACATATTGATTGCCAATGTTTTTGGGCAGATGATGTGGCTCTATGTCACCAACTAGGCAGGGATTGTAGAATCATTTAGATAGCCTCCATTCCTTCCATATCAAATGGGGCTTGGCGGTTGACATAAAAAAGACCAGGACTTTCAAGGGTTTTATGCAGAGGCAGCAGTTTACATTTGACAATCAACCACTAGAGGTGTTATCATTCTACGCTTGCTTGGGAGTACTCTTCACTAGTCTCATTTTCAGTATGAGACCTGCAGCTACACCTAGATTGGGGAAGGGTCACGCCTTCCTAGTCCACTTGAAAATGCTGTGCTTCAGAAGATATATCTGGGACACACCGAGTAAGTGTCGTCTTTTGATACTCTTATTGCCCCCACAGCCCTATACTCAGCTGAGGCTAGGCATCTTTTAAGGAGTGATATTTGAAACTTCCTACCTTTTGTGATTCTTTTGCGCTTTGAAGACAACATTTTTTGTCTTATCTTCTATACATTAAGTAGGGGCTAGATACCTTGTTGCACTTCTCAGTACTTGGTGCTTTTGCAATCTAGGTCCTTTGGAGGCTTATCTACAAAAAAACCTTGACCAATTCACTGCAATTTCTTTCTTAAAGTTTGAAAAAGAACAGTTGAAAGTTTCTTGCAAAGGAGGATGCATAAGGCTTGCTAGTATGGAAATTTTTTCCCGACAGAAGTAGAGAGAGAAGTTAATGCCATTCGATTGGAATGATTATGCAGAGAGCTATTACTAAACCTTGTTGTGGAAGAGGCTTTATGTTGGCTGCAATCTCATTAAATCTTCTGTCAATTGAGATAGAGATCTTGTCATAGTGTGCGTTGGAAATTTCCTGCTTTTTTGGGAGTCCCTTCTTGTGCAAGTTGAAACTAGCTATGGAATCATCTCGCCATGCTCTTTCTATTCATATGTTGCTCTTTCTAGTCATATGTCTGCCATGGGCCCTTTTTTTCATGTACAAGCTTAAAGGCTATTTCTATGCATTTAGCTTAGGATTGACCAAGGGCCCAACTAATTTTATTGATAAACTGGAGTGGGGGTCCTACTGAAGGGTGCACTTCTGTCCCTCCAAATTCTTAAGTTGTGGAGAAGGTTGGCTAAGTCTCTAGAAGCTTTGTAAACCCTAAACCCTAAACCCCCATTTTAGGCATCCATTGGGTATAGGTAGGGACTAGTGACACTCATTATTCACATTTGGATATCAGTAATGCTTAAGCTTTTTGTGAGAGAACTCATCGTTATTGCTTGTAGGGCTTAAGCTATTGATTATGTGTTGTACTTCAGACTTTTTCATAGGGGGAAGTACTATTATTATCTCATCTATAATCTTCTATGCTTCACTAATATCAAAAATTAGATATTGTGTTTATAACATGGTATTAGAGTGCTTTCTTGGGCTGATTCCTTTGGCAAATGCTATTTTTAGCAAGCAGTTCTCCATTGTAAGCCTTCATCCATTTTCTGATAATGATCCGATTCATTAGGTAGTTCTCCTTTTTTTATGTCTCTGATTTTCCTCCAACGATTCAATACAAGTACACCACTTTTATTTCTGGGCATTCGAGAAACTCAACTAGATATTGTAGAACAGAAACTCAATTGTTGTGTTATTGGTTAAGTGGAGAATTTGTGAATGTCAAAAATGTCTAGTAATTATTCCTTGAACCCTGCCCCTTGCATATGACTTCCTCTTGAAGTACAATTCCTAAGCATTCTTCAAACATTGGTTTCCTAAACATCATTGTCATCACCAAATATTTGTACGAGGGCAAAACATTCATCATGATGTCCATATCTGAAATGGTTTCATTCACAGCACCCAATTGATCTCGAAGATCTTTGATTCTCATAAGAAAATTCAGATTCATCCATCCGAATGATAAGCAACTTTTGCTTGAAATAATAATACCCTTGTGGCATTTGCAGATTCGTACATATATTGCAGAATCACCCAAGCTTCACTTGATACACGTGTTGCTAACAAAATGTGGGGAATGACATGATCCTAAACACTCATATGTACTGATTTGTGTTGCAACAGATCGCGATCCGCTGCAAAAACGTTCTGGATCGTGTGATCCGCAACCCGGATCGCAAAATTTTTTTTTTTTTTTTTTGTGGAAAAAGGAGTAATGGCCAATTTTTTTTTTTTGAGTTTAATACTAACTAAATCAGTTTTGAATGGTGTTCTGATGCCAATGGTTTGCAGATCTACTGATTCCGTTTTCTGTTAGAAAATGATAGAAAGAGTTAGAAAGAGCCTTCCTTAGATTGGCGGGAATTGTTTACTTCTTTTGGAATAGCTGAAACAGGGGGTCCGGGGGGCGGTAGCCCCCCGGTGGGGGGTTTGGGGGGCAATGCCCCCGACGGTAAGGCCTCTTCATGATTTGGCCTTCCAACTCCATGAGTGAAAACACACTTTTTGGTGTTTCGCACCTGAAACAGTCGGCAAACTACACAGTTCAAATTTCTGAAACCATATGAAAATGCAGCTAGTTTTCATAAACCATCTACTGATGTCCAAATTTCTAATCAATGTAGCCCGCAGCCATCTGAAACCAAGCAACATATCTGCATAACAATTGCTTTTTTGATATCCTTTCACATGATACCCATATTGGCAACTATACAAAAAAAAAAAAAATTGCGTTCCGGGAAACCCTATTGGGAAATTCCGGAACGCGTTCCGAAACGCGAACTGCAACCTTGGTACTGAATGCCATTCTTCTTTATGTCGATGATGTGGTACTAGTATACCTGACTAGAGAGGGATTACAGAGGTAGTTGGATTGCTTACAAGGCTTTTGTACTCGATGGGGGGGGGTGAACATCGTGAAGACCAAGGTTATGGTCTTCAACACTTCTAGAGCTTTCATGCAGCGTCAGGAGCTCACTCTCGATGGGTAGACCCTAGATGTAGTTTCTTCATACATGTACTTGGGGATACTCCTCTACAATCCTACATTCAGCATGCAACAACAGGTGGCTACCACTCGACTTGGGAAGGGGCATGCCTCCCTTGTTCAGCTAGAGCGGTTTTGCTTCCGGAAGTCCATTCGAGATGCTCGGAGTAAGTGTAGACTTTTTAATACCATTGTCACCTCCACAGCCTTATATGAAGTGTACCGATCTTTCCTCCTCACACTGGGCCAGTATCTCGAGATTACAGACTACCATTTTAGCTCGTATGATTCCATCTTCACGCCATACACGTCCAAGGGCCGTATTATAGTATTAACATCAGCCTCCACAACTACAAACATCACATCTTTCTTCAGACCGCATGTACCTATTGTATGGACATCTAATTGGCGATGTCCTTCAGCTAGCACAATATCTAGTTGGAAATATATGAGAGAATTGTTCTTCCTCGAGCTAGGAATTTTCATGTAGCTTTTGGTAACTTAGTTTACTTTATTGTACTTTCGAAGATGTTCTATATGCTCCAATGATTTTATTGCCACTTGACATGCACTTTTCAACCTTATGTATCTTTTTGGTATTCTAAAGACACACCGCATGTATGCACTGTATGGACATTTGATTGGTGATGTCCTTCAAGAGGAAATATATGAGAGTATTTCTTCCTCTAGCTCAGAATTTCATGTACCGTTTGGTAACTTAGTTTATTTTACTCTACTTTTGAAGATGTTCTATATGCTCCCATGATTTTATTTGTACTTCACATGTACTTTTCAACCTATGTACCATTTTGGTACTCTAAAGATATTCGTAAAGCTTTCTTTCTTTCTCTCGCTTTCCCCAAATTTTAAGCTATCCCACAATCTTAGCATTGATGTGTAGAACACCGTGAAGTAGGAACATGCTCCGATGCAACTTTGCCTAAAACTAGGCTCAAATTATTCTTCTTCTAAACGCTTCATTTATTCTCAATGGTGGTCTTGGAAGAGATTCTATTTTGGGAGCTGATCCAACAAATATTCTGCTAAAAATTTGAAGAATAGATGCGTACGACATGCATGAAAATGTTAAAAACTATCAAAGTATTGTTCGCCTAATGAGATTAAACATTATTAGGTGGCAACAAATTTGGTAATATCAAAAGTTTATGGTGTGATGAATCAAGCTTGTGTCTACAAAATCAGTGGACTATTCCATGAGATAGTTTCAATTTTGTGATGGCATTTGGGCAGAGCTTCTATTAGAGCACAATTGCCCAGAAACGCGTTTCTGGGCGCATTTTTTGGGCAAAAACATTTCTAGAAATGCGTTTCTGGGCCAAAATCGCAGAAAAAAAAATGGGATATTCATGATATTGCATTGCTTTGCAAGTTATACTAAACTATTCCTTTCCTAGTTCTCCCTCAAAGAAACTCATATCTTTTTTTTTAAAAGCTACTATACGAGGACCCATCAATGGTATTCATAGTTTCCAATCAAAGTTTCCAGCCTCTCCCATCCCACGACTTAACGTCTCCTTGGTAGAAATGGCTGTGCCATGCATATCAACTTGAGCCACACCATGCATTCACATATTTTTGAGGTCCCAAATGTAGCTAAATAAGGCCCTAACTGCCAAAACAACTGAAAAAGCTAATAAAACCTAATTTAAAAAGCCAATAAAGCCCTAATTGCCAAAAAAAAAAACAAATGAAAAAGCCAATCGTAGGCCTCATTGGACCCAATAGTAGCTCTAAATGAATTGACAGAAAAGATATCA
The DNA here is from genome assembly GCA_029204225.1 of Diphasiastrum complanatum. Lineage (NCBI taxonomy): Eukaryota > Viridiplantae > Streptophyta > Lycopodiopsida > Lycopodiales > Lycopodiaceae > Diphasiastrum > Diphasiastrum complanatum. The sequence goes on along the minus strand of MU836550.1, from coordinate 13,284 downwards.
AAAGTAACAAGACAAGCCACTCTGACTTTCAACCTTGATAGAATCTTACAGGCATTGTTGCACCCACACTGGACCACATTGTACCCGAAACATTCGGCAACCTACATAAATGAACTGCCCTTAGTAAATGCTTTAATTTGATACCCATGTTGCCCACAACAACACCAACAACAACAAAACAAAACAAAAAAACGTTTCTCAAAAATGCTCCCCCATTTCAGAACCGCGATTCAGAAACGTGTTTCTAAAAACGGAATGCAACTATGTATTAGAGTATATTTGGGATCAAGTCGATTTTACTTGATAATATCTTTTATAGATTGGAACTTGCTAGGGTTGGCAGGAAAATTTGATAGATACCTAACATCAGAGCAAACAGAAGCAACCAAAAGGTAACATCTCATCGTAAGCTCTTATTATGTGTGCAGTTCAGATTCCAGCCTTTGTGAGCAATTGGGACAGCTGACACTCCAGGAGGCTACTTGTGTGCTGCTAAATTAGCTTAATAAACTTAGTACAAAATAAAACGTAGATACAGTTTCTAGCACAAACCACTTGTTGAAATTACAATCACAGTACTTGAATTGAATAGTATTGCTTGAAGGAGTATCGCCATGCTGACACTTGTGTAGAATACTATTACTTCAAAGGTAATCTCATGGAGTATTAGTTTTTCTAAATCCTAATTTTGACAATAGAAACCGGAAGGTAGTTTCATGGAATATTAACTTGTCTAAGTCCTTATTTTGAAAAACAAAAAATATGGGGAAAAATAACAAGTCTAGCTGAGAAACAAAATATATAAGTTCACCTGAAAACGCTCAGAGGAAGGTTTCAACTTGCAAAAAACTTCGGTGATTTTTCTGGCGAGCACTGGTAGCTTTTCGTTGAACCCAAAAAGCTTCAACTCGAGTTTATCTCCCGACACAGATATGGAACTTTCAAGCTTTGCAACATTTGCCTACAAGTTACATCAAAACTCTTTAGGGTTTTCCATGATTTTCCAGACTCCATTTTATTTTTCATATTGGCCGCCTATAGCTTTCAAAGAAAAAACTTGTTCAAATGTAGATGCATTAAGCATTTGACTATAGCAAACATTATTCCAGAGTGCATGTTCATCAATTGTACATTGCGTATGTCTATGTCAAACTATGTCCACATTAAATGCAACGTTGAGGCACGGATTCTTTGACAATGCGATTTATGATAAACTGGGGCCCATGAACAAAGTCAAGAGGTATCAAACCAGAGGAGCTAGAGTCTCCAGACCTCCAGGTGTTATTCTAATATAATCATATAGCGGTTGTAGACCTGTGGGGTTGTCCTACCTACTAGGTTAGTGGAGACCTGCAACAGGTAGCACATTTTGTAACCAAGTAGAGGAGCTAAGAGGCTCCAAGCTATGGCATAAATACCCTTAAGCCTTGTGGAGCAAGGTAACTCGCCTTTGAAGCGAGATGATGGTGTTGTGAGAGAATCCAACCCGTGTAGAAGAAGAAATCACTTACGAAGTGAATTGATGATGTTGACCAATCCAACCAGAATAACTCATTTAATATTGAGAGAGTGTTATGAGAGAGTCCAGCACACCTAGGTGCTTATGCATCGATTGAATCAAGTCAAGGTGCTCTGAGAGAATCTAACATGTGTGGATGTAAGGATATGAAATTCAAGGCATGTTGCATTTGAGCATGGTCACTGAATTTGTGATGCACCTTCTTGGGATTTAAATGCACATGTATGTTGACATGCTTGTGTAATATTTGGCATTTGTGACCATATACGATATAATGGTCCTGAAAATTTCAACATTATGTTCATCATTTGGCAATCTTTCTTAAGATTCTGATTTCAATCCCTTGGGAGAGACTCCAACCGGCCAAGTGGGTCTCAGTGTCACATCACTAATCTTAAAAGGTATAAAGCACAAACTCCATCACCTAAACATAATTTTTTAGAGTTGACACATCTGTTTTCCTTTGGAAATATTCCAAATACTAAATTCATTTATATGTGTATGCTATCCCATACAGTCTCGTAAACAACATTCCAAAGTGAATCATGAGCATGAATGTAAACACTAAGCAGGATATCAAACCATTAGTATAAAATATCGAAGGCACATGGACCTCACCAGATACAATGTCTCATTGAGAGCATCTCTGACTAGTTTTATGAAGAGCTCTGAACTCACAGCAGCCTTCACACTCTCCTGTGCAGATTTGCAAGTAAGCAGCAAATAAACATTGGCACGAGGAGTCTTGAACGCTTGGTCCAATTTGTACCATACTTTGAGTGCAGGATCTTCTACCAAAATAAAAGGAACATCAGTGCTATAATTCTTCTTTCCACAATGTATGGTGAAGTCATGCGGAATAAACTCATTCCTTTCAGGTATGTGCAAGGAGGGATTGATCTCAGATGGATTTTCCCAGATTGCCAATAAATCAGAAGAGACACTCTCCACTGTATAAGGAACCCCAAACCATGGCTCCAATAACACACCTGTCAAAAAACAGCCGTGCCATTATTATTACTCTGGTTAACATCCAGAGGATCTACTGCAGAGAATCCTTGTAATCACTATTGGATACTACTAGTCAGAAACCGCATGTTTTTCATATTCGGTAACTTTTAAGCATTCCATGCATCAGGACTACATTTTGTTTCTCATTACTTATAGAGAGGAAGCGATTATGATACAGTATGTTGGGGCATCAAGCACTCATAACTTATTACTTCACATGCTCCATCATCATAAAGGCAGAACTTAGCACCTACGAAATTCACAAACTACACTTTTTTCATGAAAGAGTTCCTAGCGGGTATTTCAGAGATATCCTGCATGCCTGTATTTGAAGTTCAAGAGTTCATCTATTTTCGAGCGAGAACTGCTTCACCACCAGGTTATAAAAAATACAAACTTCGCTAGTTGTTATAGCGTGAATAGATTGTTTAACATGCTAAAATCATTAAGCAGGTTAAACATTCTAAAAGCATGAATAGTCTGATTAGAAAGTTTTTCATGTAAACTGTAACATCTGTTGTAAAATTGAGCCTGAGGACTGTGCAAGTGTCATAGCTAGTGTCCGTACGCCACAAGCACCAGCGATCAATGTCTCTAGTGCTACAACTTACGAAAAATAAAAAAAAACTTGATAAACGGCACTAGGGACATTCATCCAATCAAATGCACGCCAAGATATTCAAATTAAACATTATTATATCCGCAAATGAGAAAAACTACTTGATATACAAATCAAGCATGCTTACCTTGAGCACTTCTATTGAATGACTTAGTAAGAATGTCAATTCTCATATTCTTTGGATTGAGATAAACGAGTAAATCTTCAATGGATTTGGGATCCCAATCCTCGAACGCGTAATCTCCATAGATGATGTGTCTCTCAGGATATAAGTGCATATTCACTGCCAAAAAACAGTTGACCACTAAATTCACAGCCAAAAAAGTCCTTAGCTTTATCTGGCATTAGCTGATATGTTACACTTATCTTGATGGCTATCAGAACAGCCAATGGACATAAAAGATCACACAACAAAACAAAGAGTTGGCACAATGTCACCAAGATGGAAAGCGAATACTCTGATATTTTGGCTAGCAGTCTAGATCATTACGAACTGTGATAGAAGCTACACTGAAAACAACACAATAACAAAACAAAAAAATTCAAGAAAGCTATTTACGTCACACTGTTTGTTAAGTTCCAGAAAATGCTCTTAGTAGAAAACATTAATTGCTTAACAAGAAATTTTCAAATGTGAAGCTTTAAAATAGGCAACACAGCCATGAGTGTTGATTGATTATTCATTTAATAAGGCTCTGCGGTTCAGAGAGAAGCCATTTACATTATTGTTGAAACCTCGATGAAAAATGTCATGAGTGTTGATTGATTATTCATTTAATAAGGCTCTGCGGTTCAGAGAGAAGCCATTTACGTTATTGTTGAAACCTCGATGAAAAATAGTCAAATTTTCTACACAAAAAAGAAAATGAAACTTAGTCTAATGATCCAATGGCCACATAAAGATTGATTTAGTTTAACTACCCAGCAAAATCGATCTCATAAAACTTCTATCGCATTCAAACTGCAATTTCAAAAGTGGATTGAGCTATAAGAGCCACCTTATCAGTGAGACATCATGTTTTGTCCACAAACTATAGGTAGAGAAAAGATATCGCAGGCATAAAGATTAAACTGATGTAGAACAATACTGAATGACAATCTCCAGAGTCCAAGAGTATTTTACTAGGTAAACTTGATGTTAAGTTAAGCCATCCTACGTTAATCTCAAGCTATGGGGCCAAATTAGTGCTATCTGCAAATTCAGATCAAGGCCAAAAGAAGCCCAATAATCAGTAATGATAATAATGAATGGACAGTCCAAGAGTTCAAATAAAGGTATCAATATGGATGACATGGCCAAAGCACACCATAAGAGGACACTTCTTAATTAAAATGCCAAAGAAACGTGTCAATATGGATAGTATAGACACTTGTAGACAAAGAGGAAACTTATTGATTAAAATGCCAAAGAAAAGCATTAATATGGATATCATCATGACTAAAAAATATCATGATAAGTCTAAATATAGCATATAGGATGTATACCATGCAACCATATAGAGTAGGAGTGCCACATGGCAAGAGTGAACAGCATAGTATAAATAAAGAGACTTAAAGCAAACTATAGAAACCAATAGTCCCAAGTAGTAGCAGTGAGAATTCCTCTGACCATGCAAATAAATCCCAAGCTAGGTGAATAGAGCATGAGTGCCAAGTAGTATGATCAAAAAGTGGCTGGCAACATGCTAGCATATTATAGACCAAGAACATGACACTAAAAAAGTGCTAGACAACTCAAAAAGTGTTACTAGGACACAAGCCATTCAGACCCAATCTATGATGATGTGGAAGCAGCAATAAGTGGTTCAAGATATTGACACAAAACCAAAAATTAGAAATCTCAGTAGAACTACACAAGTATCTATAGTAGCCTAGATCAGAAATACGGGATAGATCTGAAGAGAACTATCATTTCTACAATGACTGTCATAGGAGCAGACAATGATGTCTCAAAAAGAGAAGGTGGAAGAAAACAACAAAACAAAGGGAACCATGACATAAGGCCATGAAATATGCCACTATTATATACCACAGTCGGAGAAAATAGTGACATTAGAGATGAAAAAGAAACTTCGAAAGACAATCATGAAGAATGAGATAGGTGTTACATTCTAGACTTGATACAAATTTGTAACCCGAGGAACCCTAGAGGATCGATCCATGTCAGAGACCACAATCAGGGGTGTGTTCAGACAACGCATCCAACAGGGCAGGACAGTGTGAGTGGCATGCATATGCGTACATACCCGACATTCGGCTAGAGACCAGTGGGGCTACAACTATAGGCGTTAATGCCGAACTTCAGCATGGGGGCCTATCAGTGATAAGGTCCTAAGTTCGGTATTGACATGCATACAGTAGTTAGGTGTTTTGTGACATTGGCAATGTCACCATGCATGCCATCAGTCTTACACTGGGCTAGGTGAAGCATTCTCTATAAAAGGAGAGTGCAATGGCTGGGTGGATCAAACTAGCCCTACTGTGGTTTCTAGGCACCTAACATTGGTATCAGAGCATAGGCATTAAATTGAACATGTGGTAGCAAGTTTCTTCCACAGGTTCGGTAGCCATGTCTGGCGGAAGTTAGGTTGCAGGATAGCAAGGAGCGCAAAATCTGGCAAAATCGGTGTTGCAGATCAGCTGTCATAGGCGCCCTGGAACAAGCAAAAACTGGTATCACTTTCAGCCCAGACGAAGTGGCATCAACCAGGCCACTGATAATGCATGTGGTCGGAGCACGCTCCAGCAATAATAAAAAAATTTGTGAGGGTAGCAGCACTGGTTCTCAACAGTTTTGAAGCTGTTAAGAGGCAATTTGTGCACATCTGGGCACCTACTGTAGAACGCACTTCTTACATGCAAAGATCACTTATTTTCTAGTGGGTTTTGGAATGTTTGGAAAAGCAGATTGAGGTACAATTTGTAGTCAGGAAACCAACGCATCTGTGTTCAGAAAGCCAGTGTTTTCTTAAAAATCAAGTGAGAGCTTTGCCATGGTAGTGCAATCTGGTGGGTAGTTCCAGCAGGGAATTAGAATCGATTCTGAGAGGTTTTAAAGCCAGAATTCTAGCCGCTACAATCCTGTAGGCATATCTTGCTGCAAAACCAGTGATCTCTTTCATCACAAAACGCCTCAGATTCACACCTCGTAGGCATATGCGCACATGCACTTTTTCAAGGCTGGTGGGCGCACTTTCTCAGGGCAAGACACATTTTTCCACGAATGATGGGTTTGACTTTCCAGGCAAATAGATTAAATCTTGCTGTGATAGACAAACAGATGCCTACCTGCGACCTTGCACAGGCATTCTTGGCACCTGATTGAGCACGACTTTCCTTGATCTTTTGGTATCTATCCCTTTGCTACTGAAGATGGAATCTCACTTTGCAGATGGGTGCACTTCTCTCACCAAGGTCTGAAGTGCAACCTCATCAGATAGCTTCAGCGCCCTCCAGGATCAAAATTTTGGCGAGTACTGGATCTGATTTTCTTGGCACCGCACTGTAGGAAGAAAGGATCAGCACAATTTGGCAAGAGGATTGGGCGCCTTCAAAGGAGCAGAATCTCAGCGCATCTACTTCCGGATTCGGTGCACCTTTGGGACATCAAATTGGTGGATTTCAGGGCTGTACAACCAGCGCATGCCCTGCTAGTTCCAACACATTTGAATCTGAGAAATTGGTGGGTGTTTTCAGTGTGGTAGCAAGGCTGATTCTATGGCAATTTTGGGCTGTATCTATGTACCTCTCCATTCGAGTTGGTTTTGATGCAAATCAATCAAGTTTGTAGTTGGAGTCTGAGCTAGTCCAAGGTCTGAATTTCTTTCTAGTAGCAAGTATTTTGGACAAGTTTTGACAAGTGCATGTAGTGCATGACCTAGATAAGGTTATGCAAGGTCTGAGAATTTGTTTCTGAAGTAAGTTAGAATCAAAACTTGTCCAATCTGAATCTGAGATTAGTTCAGTCATCTCTAAATAAGTCAAAGAAGACAAGATGAGTCTTCTCAATTTTGATACAATCCAGAAAGTTTTAATATAATCAACTGTTTCTCAGTGCAACAAGTTGTACCCCGATTGAGCAAATGTAATATTTTACCTCAATCCATAAGGATCAGTAGGTAAAGTAAAGAGACATGGGATTATGGGTCAGTTACCTTCATAAGTTTCCCGTGAGAAAGCCTTAATATGACTAAGAAGACAAGCCAAGAATATTGTGAGTTACAATGAAAACTTCCACTGACGCTTCAGCAACTCAAATAATCCTCAAGGCTATGTCCAGGATCGTATCTTGGCAATAAGACAAATCTATAGCAATTTGAGTGAATGAGATTAATCTCACCGGCCTTTACCATGCTACTTTATGCCACAAGTGTTGAGAAAACTTAAGCTTAAAATTGTTCCAATCATAAAGAGATTCGGATAAAATTCAAAAATCAACATCCATAACAGACTTCCATTGTTGTTTAGCATTTATGGAGATGCTCACACACTTGCTAGGTGTACTACATAGTCATCTGCGGATTCCTCCTCAGCAAACTTGAATTCCATAATTCCCATTGACTGGAGTTCTTGAAACACCCACTCTTGTGGCTTGATTTCCCGAAGCATTTTTAAATATTGATGAAGAAGCCCTATCACATCAAACACCTACGCAAATGAACAATATAACAATGAGAATTCAGGTTAGTATGATACACCATCAGATATCAAAATGTGAGGTCATGCAAAATATCTCAAAACTCTTACACTATCAACCTATCATTAAGGGGTCATGCAAATTATATCAAAATTCTTACACTATCAACCTATCATAAATAGACATGAGCAATTGGTAGACAAAAAACAGGAAGAAATTGCTAGAGAATATAGCAAAGGGAAAAGTAAATATAACAAAAGAGATGATCATCAATTCTCACAGACATATTCTGAAAAAAATGTATTACAATTTCCATTGTCCAGAAGACATGAATTATCAAACGCTATCCTGTAGAATGTATATAAAACATTGTCCAAAAGACATGCATTATCAAACGCTATCCTGTAGAAGCTTTATGGTGTTGTGCCATCTCTGTTTAAAGTTTGTCAAACTTTTAAGGGACTAAACTTTTCATTTCAAAGTAGGATTTTAGCCTCAGTATTTTCTACCTTGAAAATATGAAGAACGAGAGGCCAGAGTGTTTCACTGCTATTGCCTTGGCATATCTCTAAACTATATAGTACATGCTCTCACTTTGGAGAGCCTTCTAACTACTAATAAGCCTTTCTCATCTCTTCTTGTGATTCCATCTGTCTTGAGGTGGTACAAAGCCCCACCATCCCTACAGAATGGATTGCAATCCATTTACAAAGGAACAAGTCTGCTTCTTTGAAAAAGTTTGTAGGTACCTAAGAAGTAAGGCAGTAAGGTGTACGTAGTTATTAATATTTTAGTGATGAGGAGGCATTTCCATGCAGTCATTGGCCTCATCATTGCGAAGACAATATGTTGCTGATGAGTGGTTCTTGAACCGTCATTAAGGTCTCCCAGACCTGTAAGATCTCCTTCCTACAAGAGAGACATTGCAATAATTAGACGTCAATGCTGGAAAGCACATTTGTGAAGTGAAAATGCAACAATCTTGAATAAAATCAAGTACAAGAAAGTGGAGGGAGTATCACCTGTGGTCGTTTAACGCACAGGCCTGAAGCGCCTCTCCCATGAACTCATATATGAGACCGAGAGTGCACCCCTCACGGTCTACTAGGCATAGCACATAAAAAATGGGTTGCAAGAGCTCCACAAGCTTCGCTGCCCGTGTCACCTCTGAAGTCCTGGAAGCCATCACCAGCTATCATCCTTTGCAAAGGGTCACGTACTACTAGTAATTGCTCTAGAACCACGCAGTAGTAGGCAAAGTGGGTGAGTGCCAGCTTTTTTAGATCCACTGGCAAGAAGGTGCAAAATAGGGCTAGCACATGCTTCTTCCTAGTGATGAAGTTGACCACTCGCATGGCTTGAGAAGTGATTGCAAGTTCAGAGAATGGCCGAGGAGGGTAGAGAGCTAAGAGCAACACATTAAGCACAAAAGATGGTAAGCTTGGCAAAGAAAATTCTAACTGGTGGATCCATGGAAGTGCGTAGACGTTGTGCATGAGGAGATCAATGCAATGTGTGCAACACATGGCATCCACACAATGCTAGGTTAGCCCTTCGTCAACTGCAAAAGCGATGTCGCACTCGTAAAAAAATCGACCAACCTATCTAGTACACTAGGCATGCAGCTCTCTCTGCCACCCAAAATGCTCCAAGGTCTTCTGCGACCTGGGCCTAACCCCTCTCTGCTGTACATGGGGCTGTCATGGTCTAGCACGCTCTGGAGACGTTTATATACGCTCCCATGGTTACCACATACTTGACATGTACTCTTATTGGTCTTATATGCCTTTTGGCATGGAAAAGACATTAATAAAGCTTTCTCCCCCATATGTGTTGCACTGATGATCCGAGAGATGTTAGACATGCGTATGGCGAGGCTAGACGCTTACACCCTCCCCTTGATACAGCTGAGCATACAGGGGTGTTTATCCCGTCGGAGATAGAGGCAGGAGAGTATTGATTCTGATGGAAAGTTGAGATTCCGGATGCTTCCATACATAGACGGCAGAGACAGTGTAGACGACCAGAGAGACAGCCAGCCCACAGGCCATAGCCTACAGCTTCACGGCAACAGAGACGACACCGATCATCCATTCAGAGATAGAGATCCGTAGTTCACTCAGTGACAGTGTCACAGCATCGTATACATCATTATTTTACATGCGGAAAGACATCTATTGTACCATGATGATAGACTCTGCTTGTGCCAGTCACTATTTCCTATTTTTTGTGTTTCTTTTAGGTGGTAGAGCTTTCATGCTCCCACTGTGCATACTTGACATGTACCTGTTTATTAGTCCTATGTACCTTAGGGTTTTTCAAGGACATTAATAAAGATCTTTCTTCTTTCTTCTTCTTCTTCTTCTCTCTCTCTCTCTCTCCCTACAAAAAGCAAGAGCAAACCTTGCAAGGAGACCAAATTGAAGTTAAATTTGATTTTCTTGAAATTGCAATGGGTTTCCATCGGACAAAGGAGTTAGCTTGAGTGAAGTAGCTAAGGGAAACGACCTCATTCTCTTAGCAGAAACTTGAGAGCATGAATGCTGCAAAATACCTTTGTTTGATGGCTTCCACTCTGAGCCTTTATGGAATGAAAGAGGAGATACAAAAAGATGATTTGGTGGAGTGGCTTGTTATATCAAAGATTCTTTGGAAGACTCAATAAAACTTATAAGGATGTAAAAAAAAACAATCCATATGGATCAAAATTATAAATGCTAAAAAAAATATCTTTCATGGCCTTTGTTATTTTGCACCTCAAAAATCTGTTTTCTACCAAAATATGCAATTGGATAGTGCAGATTCTTCTGGAGAAATCAGCCTAGATATGCCAAGTTCAAACAACCGTCTGACATCCTTCTTATTGATAACTTCAAATGGATGCACAAGTGACTCACAATGGCGTTCTACAAAGAAGGGGAGAATCCGCTTTGGTTCGTCTAAGGACCTGAAAATTGGTCGAGAGTCAACAGTTGATCACAATAATACCACACTCTATGGTAAAAAACTTAAACTTTGAGGTGCTCATGAACTTGTTATTTGCAGTGGACTTGAAAGGTGGCCATTATCAAGTGGTCTCATGTACTTTTCATCAAAGGACAATAGTGTGGTGGACTATGCTTCAGCCTCTTTTCGACTTTGGGAAATATTGGCTCGATGGAAGTGGGAGACCTTTTGCTAGAATCGGATCACCACCCACTAACTTTCTGCATCAATGTATTCTCGAAATGAAAGTAAGACAATGCTGATTTTTTTGCAGAAAATTCAGATTTGTTCTCGAGCAAAGAAACTGTTTCTAGGTCATTTGAAGAGCAATCTTGAGGATAAATACAATTTTGAAGAAAAAACACTACCATTCCAAGATTTGACACTGACCAACCGATAGGACAACATGCGGTGAGATAACTCTACAAAAAAGCAGTGGCAACAGTGGCTTCTCTAAGGCAATTGTCAGCAATATTGGTGTGAAACAAGGTTGTCCTCTGTCTCCTAAATTTATTTGGTATAAATCATAGATGCAGCACGTTCCACTGCATCCACATTCTGGAATCTGGAAAGTTTTAAGATTAAAAAATATATAAAAAACATAAAAACCCTGGAAAATTTTAGTATTCTGCCTAAAATTTGTTACCATGTTATAAGCTTTGATGCGAATTTGCCAAATTTTAAGTTGAACTCCAATCGGTTGCCAATCAAAGTGTAAAAATGATATGATTCTTCTTTACGATCAGGCACCAAATCAAAGTTTAGAATAGTTTGTAGTAGCTTGTTCACATAGTTACCTACAACAGAGATACATTTTGTTGAGAACATTCTTGGAAACGTCTATGCTCAACTGAGAACATGTCACCGAATGTCACATAATGAAAGATAGATTGTCATGGTTTCTTCTTAAAACAAACTATATTTGCAATAACTACATGTCTCTTTTGTTTTTGATACAAAAATTCCAACAAGATATATTCTAACAAGGCCTTCATAGCAGGCTTAGAAACCCGTTCCGCCGACCCTTTTGGGCCGGAATGTACTGTACGTTCTGTACAGTACGTTCCGGAACATACTGGATCGGAACGTTTTATTTATTTTTAATTTAAAAAACAGGTATTAAAACAGAGCGTAGGTTTGTGATCGATGAATTGACCAAGGAAGCCAGAAAGGAAAAGTCAGAAACAGAAGAGAACACACTCAATCCTTCCTACAATACTGATTTGTATGGATCCTATCTCATGGTGGTAAAACTAGCAGCTCCTCCACACTCAATTCATGCTCTTGCAGAGACGGGTAGCAATCTGGTGTGGGTGTGATGCAAGCCATTTAATGGAACTGGAAGACCTGTGCCGAATCTTAAAACCTCTCTCTCCTACAAGCCCATTCGTTGTCTATCTTCACAATGCAGAGCGCTTGGCTGCGATGCCCATTGCAGTAAGACCAGATGCAGATTTCTAAATGGCTACTGCGATGGATCTACTTTGGCAGGAGACTTTTCATCGGACACTCTCACAATGACAGGAACAGATGGAAAGCCTCCAAAGTTCACCAATTTCTACTTCGGATGTGCGCATCAAGCTTCTGTTAAGATTGGAAGAATAGGAGGCTCGCTTTTTGCTCTAATCATGTGTTTAAAAAATACGTATTTTTTAAAAATTTATTTTGGTTACGTTCCGGAACGGGCAACTAAGATAGCAGGTTACTCCAACAATGCGAATTTCAGGTCAATAGTCTGAACAATTCGGCAGGTCCGCGTCAGACATGAGGGTCCGGGCCGGAATGCCCGCATCCGGACCCGGACGCGTCCGACCCCCGGACGCGGGGGTCGGACGCGTCCAATTTTTTTTTTTTAATTTATAAAAAAAAAAAAAAAAAAAAAACAGATGTGTCCGGGGCAACGAACGCACGCGTCCGGGGTACGGACGCTATTTTTGTTTTTAATTTTTTTTTTAAAAAAAAATTTAAAAATTTAAAAAAAAAAAAAAACAACCGGACGCGGACTCACCCCTGGCACGTTCGCGTCGGGGTCCCGCTTCCTTAGGTCCGTGTAGTAATGTTTTTCTGGTCTTATTGATATTAGCTCATTCTTTTAACATTTCTCCTAAAAAACTTTCAAGGAAAATCAAAAAAATTATAGACAAAGTAAAAAAAGCCAAATATATATATTTGTGTTCCTGAAGACCCTAACCCTAATTGCGGAATGCATCTCGAAGTGCAACCGTGGTATATACAATGACAAACTTATTGATTGTTTAAATGAAGAGAGTGGAGGGGGAGCAAGAATCTTGCATAAGCTATCAAGTTATGGCTTTATGCCGATGATGTTGTCTTTGTGTGCAGTTCCATTCATAGCCTCTAACAACACCACGATGTTTTGAAATAGTTTTGTGAAAATCCTGGTCTAATAGTGAACCTTAGTAGAACTAAGCTGATGTTTTTTCAATCAAAGAAGATAGGAGATCTACTATTGCTATATGATGAGGAACATGTGGAAGTATCTAAAGAATACAA